>JAOPSE010001364.1:0-148209 GCA_029449295.1 Zea luxurians
CACCAGGGGAGTTGTCGGGCCACATTTGGATGGTGCTTGTCCATGGGTTGAAAAAGGACGGCCAGGGGGCACCACCGTGACCATCACCTTGATCGCCTCCGTTGCGGCGATTTCGGTTGCGCCGCCCAGAACCGCCGGGAGGAGCACTGCTGTTGGTGCTGGTTCTAGGGTGGCCGATGTGGGCAGTCGAGCGTGATGAAGATGAAGAAGTGGTCGGTGGTGTAGTAGTCGCAGGTGTCTTGTTGTAGAGTGTCGTGGCTGCCGGGTCCAGTCTCCCATGAGTTCCTCCAAGATGAGGTCATCACGGACCTTCTGGAAAGACGGGAAAGGGTCGGAGCGGGTGATGATCATGCGAAGGTTCTCATACCATGGGTTCAAACCACGAAGAAGTGTGAGGACGAGCATCCGATCGGTGACCAGAGTGTTGAGATCAGCCAGCGCGTCAGCAAAGCCTTTCATCTTCTGGCAGTATTCTCCAACGGTGAGATCACCTTGGACGAAGTTGCGAAATTGGGGGTCGAGGTGAAGAGCCTGCGTCTCCTGGTTCCCGAGGAACTGATTTTCCAGGGCTATCCAGGTGTGACGAGCAGTGCCGCCACGCTCGCGGATGATGTCTTGAAGTTCGACGGAGATCGTTCCAGTCACCCAAGAGAGGACAATATTGTCCATGCGATCCCAGGCAAGGTCCTCGGGGAAGACGGTGTTGCAGAGGACATGATCAGCGAGGGAGAAGCGCTTGAGGGTGAGTAGCATTTGATCTTGCCAGGGAGAGAAGTTGGTGGAGGTGACTTCCAGAACAATGGTCACAAGGGACCAGATGTTCTGGATGCCTGCCGCTTGCACATGGAGGTTGGCGATGACAGCGGCTTCGTATTCGCTGCTGGTGGAGAAGATGGGCAGGCCATCGGGCTTGAGCATGTCACCTGCTTCTGGGCAGCGGCGGCCTTGGCTTCCAAGACAGCGGCGATGGCGCGCTCTTTCTCCAAGACGGCAACAGCAGCTTGAACACGGGCACGGGCGTCAACGGCATACTTCTTTGCCTGCTGAGCAGCGCGGAGGTGTTCGGTGACCTGTTGGAGGAGGTCAACCTTCTCTCTCCTGGCGTGCTCGCTCCTCAGGGGTGAGAAGGTGGTCACCCATGGTGGAGGTGGGGGAGGGCGACGGAGGGTGGGCGGGTAGGGGATGGGAGGGAGGCGACTAGGCAGGTCAGCGCTGGGTCGGAAGCAGAAACGGATAATGGCTCTGATTACCATGTTAGAAGAGAGGAATGAAGAAGAATTTGTGTATAATATTGGGACAGATGAACCATTACATATATAGGGTGGATACCCTTGGAGGCCAAGGCATCTAGGGCTGGCCTACACTGCCTGAGAAGGCAGGCTATTCTACTATGGAAAGGGATCAATCACACAGGTGAAAGGAAGGATATACCCTATCAGCCTAATATAGAAATAGATATATTCATTCTAATAGAGGGGTTCCCAACCATGGGTGCTACGGTGAGGAGCGCCGGAGCAGGGGAAGCAGAAGTGGGATCAGGAAAGGACTCGACCTCGTGATAGCATGAAGAAAGGTATAGCTAGAAAGTAGTAGATTGATTATGTTGGGTTGGGTGCATAGCACGTACATATACATAGACAAGGATGTCTTGGGTTTATAGAAACACTACCAATCAAGGAGATCCTTACCTAATCTACAAGGAACCAAAAGAGGCAAGGATGTCCAAGGTTTATATAAAGACCACCAATCAAGGAGATCATTGCCTAATCTACAAGAAACCAAAGGGAGGCACACCTGGACGTAGTCAGGGAAGCTACTGCCCTTGGCCCATAGGACCAACCGGGCCTATAGCCTAATACATTAGTTAACATAAATGACAATAGTGATCAAACAATATACGCACAACCGAAAAAAAAACGAGATTGGGGAGCTAAGCATAGACCAATAAGCAGGTTCCAAATAAAATACCTCTGGAACCAGGACAAGACAATTTCAAGGAAACGTTCTGGTAAAAGAGGATGGAACTAATAGTACATATAAAATCAAGGTGTACAAAACTATATAGAAGCAACTAACTTAATGTGCAAAGAATCTCCCGGTTTAAATAATTATGCAATGAATTACCCAGTAAATCACAATAAACTGACAAATATTTGTGGGGCAGTTGAACTGCATGTAATGGTCTAATCAACTAGAGTCAGTCAATCCAATGTTGTCATTGCCCTATCAGGCGAATTGCTCCATCTCTATTCTTAAAACCTGACCCTCTTTGGATGCACGACCGCATTTCGCGGAGGAGCAGCCATTTCTGTGACGACGTGTGCCTGTGTTTTGCAAAATAATCCTTTAGCTTCACAAAAAATCAACCCGCTGTCGATTCATCCGTTCTTCCACTTCTGCCACCACCGCCTCGCTCAATCCCACTCCCACACGCACTCCCCTCTCCCCCTGCCTGCTCTGTCGCTTCCGCGTCGATCCAGAAGACGTCCTGCTCCTCAAGGACACGCTCAAGCCATCTACCGCAGGACTCCCTTGTCCCAACGGAGACGAAGCCGATGGCGGCCAGAGAGCCACCTCGCCTCTTGCTGCCCCTACTCCACGCCCGATTCGTCTGGGAGGAGGGCCTTTAGCCAACATTCCATGGGGTCAGCGCGCGCAGGCCTGTGTCGGCCTCGCCTCACGGCGGTCAGTCGATGGAGGCGTCGCGGACGGCTGCTTCAACAACGGCTCTACAGTGTTAGGCGACAGCTTCCATTCATGATACTTCGTCCAAAGTTCAAGAATCAAGACACATATTACCATTTATGTGCATAGCTCTACAGATGTTGTCTGATAGAAAAGGCTGTCGTCGACTCTTTTTTGCTTCTTTGTATATGCAATGTTGGCTTGTTACAAAAGAAAAAACTCAATCATCACAAAATAGTATACTTTTACCCATTCCCTTATAGTGTAAGAAAAAGAAATGTTCTCCGCAACTTGGAGAAAAAATGATGCTATGTTGATCACTAAAATAGAAAACTAATTTAAGACCCTCTTCTCTCGGTTTCCCTTATGCTTCCATTATGTTGCAGAATATATGTTATCATTCCTATGTTATCATTCCTAGGACTGTGTTGAGTTTGTGATCCAAATTCTGCATATGGAGGTCGTGTTGGCGAGCCGAGCGGAGGCCCACCACTAGGAGGCTTGGGCCGGACAACGCTAAAGTGAACAATAATCCCAAACAAAGAGTGCTACTATATGAGTTAATTGAATATTTAAGACATGGACATGTGGGTTTAAGTGTTTGCACAAATTATCTATAGCTGGAAAATTACTAATTCTTTATTGAATGCAAGTGGCTCAGATCTCCTTTAGCAAATTATGTCGTGAGATGCAAACATGTAGTGTGCTACTAATGCACATTGCTATTTCTTTTTGTTCTGGTCCGATAGATTGGCTAACAATGCAACCATATGTAGAGGAAGGTGAAACTCTTTGAAAAGATCATATAAGGCAGTTAGCGACATATGTTGATACCATAAAAATAGTAGACCCAACGAAGACAGTTGAGACTCTTTGGGTGAAATTAATTTGCAAAGATGTATATAGGACTAATAATGGGTTCTAAATTTACACTAAATTTTAAGGATCATGTTAGAATCGAGCTATTTATATTCATCATTGAACCAAAATTGATTTAGGGTACTAACAAAATGTGAAGAAACATTTGGATCGCGATCCATTACCACCCCTAGATGTATGAGAAACACAATCGTCTAGATAGTGCTGAAGATATCTTTGAACGGGATAGTCAACTGAATTATAAGGCAATTGACCATTTAGCCAGTATTTGGTGTGAATGGGGCAGAGATCGAGTTGCGCCCCAACAATTTTTACAAGGCTATTGAACTGATGAGGCAAGTAACACTAGAGCCCTCTCTTGAGTTTAAGAGGCGAGGTATAATATAATATGTTAGATCCATGTTATTTTTAAATTTTCCTGTGTATTTTATAGAACATTCATACTAACAATATGATTGATGCAACTGCTGCCGAGAGAAATGAGCCTGTTCAAATGAAAGTGTATAAATATTTAAAACTGTGGAGCTTTTATTTTGATATGGAGGAGAGCCTCAGAACCTTAGACTCTACCTATGAGGTTTATGAGAGAATATTGATTTTACAAATTGCCATTCCACAAATAGTTCTCAATTATGCCTATCTTCTAGAGGTAAGATCTTCTCAAAAAGTCATGGTTTTAAGTGTATTTCCTATACGCTAAAACATATGATTTAATTTGTTTTCTGTCTCAAAAGTCATGGTTTTAAGTGTATTTCCTATATGCTAAAACATATGATTTAATTTGTTTGCTGAGTGCATGAACGGTTTAGCACCTGATAGGGCGCTTTCTCATTCTAGTAGCATAAACACTGGAGCGTGAACTGATCCATCGTCAAATGAAGCTAATCCAAACCCTAGTTAGATTAAATGACCCGAAGCTTGCTCTAGGCAACGACAAGGGCGGGTTCAATCCAATCCAAATTAACCAAAACCAAAGTCGCGCCCGATCAGATATACCACGAAAACGTAATATCAACTGCCGCAAATCGCTAGATTAGACCCGAAGCAAAGAATTTACACCAAAAACCACCATATCCGCCATAGATCATACCAAATCCAAGATTGCACAGGCGAAAATAGGGAGGAATAGATCGAGTATTACGAGGGGATCTGGTGGTGCATGTAGAGGACGAAGCCTACGAGCTCCTTCAAGACGTGGAACACCTCTGACCGCCGCAGTGCTGCCGTCGCCGCTTGCACCTCCACAGGTCCTATACCCCGCTGTTGGGCGCCGCCGCCTCCGCATGAAGAGATGTCAGTCTCCATCTCGTCGTGATCTCGCCGCCCCGTCCCGCTCCACCCACCGCCGACCGTTAATACGAGTTCGAAATTTTGGGAAGGTCGGTTGCTCCGTTGGGCGGAACGAAGGTCCGGTGACTAGCCGACCTAAATTTAATCCGAGATATTCCAAATCTAAATTTTGTTCGCAAATTTCAGATATCAACTCTAAAAATCCAAATTATTTTGAGTAACTCGAATACCACCTCTCAAAATAACCGAATTACACAAATGTTCTAAGACTTATGTTATTTTTAATTGTCAATTTATATATCTATAGTTATATGTAAGTGTGTATGATAATATTGAGTTAGAAACTTGTGATAGCAAGCTGTATATGTGTTTTATAACATATATATCGTTATTTATCTTATGTTGTTATGGTGATTTACTAGAGTGAATGCATATTTATGAACCTAACACAGTTGTTCGAATAATTTAGGGATATCCGAACCTATGAATTTCCGGGTACCCGAATTTTTGGATAATGTAAATCAACTGTAATTTATGGTAATGATTCTCAGAACCTAAAATTTTAATTATCCGATCCAATTTTTTCAGGTAACCCGAATATCCACCCCTACCCATGAGGTCTTACGCTATCTTGAGTGGTTCTCTTATCTTAGGATATAAGCGGTTGAGAAAAATCATATTTCGTTTCACATCGATTTTTATATTTACTCCGCTCGAAATCGTATTTTCGGATAATATGAAAACGGTACAAAAACAAGGTGAGAAAAATAAAGATGGAATAAAAAACAATTTAGGTCATATCTCGATCATTTTCGTTTCTTGTATATAGTATATTCCGTTTTTATTATGTTAGCCAACCCATTGTCCTGACCACATGATATATCTATATTTTGTATGTAAAATTATATCTCGTATTTCTGTATGCAAAACTATATGATGCCAAGGGCATAGAGGGGAGGGACCAGGAGCACCATGATGAAGAGAACGTATATATTAGCAGCGATTCCAATATCATAATATCATAGGTGATAGTACTAAGCTTTGAGTTTATAGTTGTAAGGTATTGTATTCAAATTAAATTATTGTGTTATGTGTGGTTGATGTTTGTGAACTAACAGTGTGCTTGTATAATTGTGTGTCTATTTAATTAATTACACATTGATATTAACATGTTAGATATTTTTATATACCTTATCTATCATTATGTACTTATGTTACTCATATTAATATATTATTGTCATATATTTGTTATTCATTGATGAGACTATATGATATGGACAATGTTTTCGTTTTATCTTTCTGATTTTTGATTGTTACTGATACATTTCCGTTCGGATTAGTTCGTTTTCGTTATTTCAATCGTTCCTGATGCATTTCCGCTTGAATTAGTTTGTTTTCGTTATCTCGCACGTCACGTGTTTGATCCCGTTTCCGACAATTCCCACATTGAGTCCTTTTTCTAATTAAAATGTAAAAATCAACATGAGAAAGGGTTTATCCCGACCGATCCATCCATTTACATCCCTAATCTCACCTTCTATCGCAACTCCTATTTTAAATTTCACTCTATAAACAATGTAGTTTACAGTGTTAAACAATATTTGCATGGTCAAATGCATAACGATACATTCATTCCTTACCCTAACAAACCTAGGACCGAAAATTCCACTCCGATAGCTCAGCCAAAGCTCCCATATGGAAAAGAGATAAAACTTCCAAGACATGAGCTTATATTCCCACCTATACTTTAATTACATTGTTTGTTTTTTATATTAATTCTATTTAAGGGGCATAACCTAATAATAACGTGTATCATAATAATATAAATATTGTATAACTTTTTAAAATTTCAAAAAGTGCTTAAAATATTACATAATGTTAAATAATTGAGTATTAGTGTATAGGGGAGTTGTATATGGGAAATGGTTGGAGACGTCCTGTATATAGGGTGAGTATCGTCTATAGGGATATAGTAAAATATAATAGAAAGTACTGATAAAGAAAGATATATGGGGAATAGTTGGAGTTAGTCTTAAAGTTATCCTGTGTTAGAACATGCATAAAGTAAATTTTGCTAAAATTATTAAATTTTCAACCCATCAAAAATACATTAAGGCTAGTGAGGAGCTATACTTAGACTGTTTCCAGCGTGTAGCGTAAATAGGGGACGCAGAACTGTAGATGATATTGTTTGATACTGTTTGCAGAGTAAAGTTTGAAATAAGGGATCACTACCGAACACAGCTGCTTTGTTGAGTGTCTGAAGCACTCGGCAAAGTCTAAAAAACTCAGCGAAGACTTTGCCGAGTGTGACACTCGGCAAAAAAGCCTTGATGAACTATACATCGGCAACGACTTCTTTACCGAGTAGTTTTTATCGGGCACTCGCCAAAGACTTTGCTAAGTGTCATGCGCCTCTCGGCAAAGAAAAGTCACCGTCACGGCGCTAGGTGACGGCGGCGGAGACTTTGCCGAGTGCTACCATGGCACTCGGCAAAGAAGCACCATGGGGCCCTTTGCCAGTTCCTTTGCCGAGTGTAATAAGAGGCACTCGGCAAAGGGAGCACCAACGGGCCCTTTGTCAGTTCCTTTGCTGAGTGTATTAGGAGGCACTCGACAAAGGTTGCTTCTATACCGAGTGTCAAGTCCACAGCACTCGGCAAAGAAACTTTACCAGTTCCCAGATATGCCTTCTTTGCTGAGTGTTATGGCCTTGACACTTGACAAAGTTACCAGAATACCCCTTTTTATTTGTATTTTGTTGTTCCATCCAAACAAACAAAAGATATATCACATAATTATCACATATACATCATAGATATCACAGAATCATCACATACATCAAACACACGACATAGCTCACAAAGATCACATGCTACTTCACAACGATCACATGTTTCTTCACAAAGTCACAAGTACCACAAAATAATTCACAACACTAACAATTGTTTTAAAATTGTATAAAACACAAACAAAGTCAGAAAATCATGAAACATGTCCACATGTCATGATATCATATGTAGAGATTGTGATAAAAATTTGAGACTATTTCGAGAAAGTTGACACGCACTATGTGTAGAAAACATAAGTGCTCTACACATGAAATCATAGAACTTCAATGTAGACCGGCTAGGTTTCTACACATAGTGTGTGTTAACTTTCACGAAACATTTTCAATTTCTTATCATAGCCACATATGATATCATGACATGTCGACAAGTTTCATGAGTTTTTGATTTTGTTTGTGTTTTATACAATTTTAAAACAATTAGATGGCAAGTTCACGAACTTGTTTCATGAGCATGGTGCTCGAAAATTCTGAACTGCTCCTGAAAAAGGTCATAACTTGTGCTAAATAACATGAATATCATTTTTTTCATTCACGGTTCGAGTGAATTGCAATTCAAATATGAATTATCCAAGGAAATTCAATTAAACGAACTAAATCTGATAGTTATAGGAAACACTTTTATAATTGTGCCAAAATTGAACATGTAGGTCTACATAGTGTAGGAACAAACCATAAAAAGTTTGGTGAGAAAAAGAAAAAATGAAAATATACTTTGCCGAGTGTGAAGAAAGACACTCGACAAAATATTGGTTTGTCGAGTGTCAGCTTGTTGACACTTGGCAAAGAAGCTTCTTTGCCAAGTGTCAACGCCTGGCACTCGGCAAAGTTAACGGCCGTCAGCATAGACGGCTACCGATGACCCTTTACCGAGCGTCGCTTTTCACCGAGAGTTCGACCCTCGACAAAAGGGTCTTTGCCAAGTGTCTGTAGATGCTGAGTGTCCCACGCTCGGTAAAGGAGGTCTTTGCCGAGAGTGTTAGTTCGCCGAGTGTGGCACTCGACAAAGAATTCTTTGTCGAGTGCCCGACAAATTGCAGTCGGTAAAGCGCCTGTAGGAAACGATGATGCTTAAGAGGGGGGTGAATTAGGGTTTCTAAAACTTTCTTTAATCTAGGCCACAAATAAAACCCTAGAACAAACCCTATGCAAAATAAACAATCCAGAATGTGCAAACTAGGTTTTGTCTAAGTGTTGCTATCTCTACCGCACGATAAGTTTCAATCCTAAACAATCTAATGATAAAGACAAGATTGAAACTTAAATTCTTAATATAAATGCGGAAGGTAAAGAGCAAGGTAGAGATGCAAACTATCGTGGATGAAGCCGTTATTTTTACCAAGGTATCCAGAACCACGCAAGGTTCCAACTAATCCTCGTTGGTTCCCCTACGCAAAGGGAAGCCCACGTGAGGGCCAAGCACCATGGTCGAGTAACACCGTAGAGAGTCGCGGGCCTTCTCCACGCGCAAGTGGTGCTCCGCTTCCGGCTGTAGCACCCAAGATCCTAATTTTGAGATTTAAGGAATTTCTTTAGAGATTTAAAATTTAAAGTGTCTTTTAACAAAATTACGAATGGGAGCTAGTTTCCTAAAGCTGAATAAATGATAAATGCAGAATTTTGGCTATGTATTTAAACCATTAAATGGGTGGTGAAATACCTTATATGATTTATTCATGTTGAATGATATATATTCGAGGGCATTTGTCTAAATGGAATAAATAATTAAAAATATATTATTACATCATGCTGGATTCTGATTGTGCATTTTGTTTGAAATATAAATTCAAACTTAGATTCAAAATTGAACTCAATTTGAAATAGAAAACAGAAAATAAAACAAAAAGAAAGAAAACCACCTGCCACATGGGTCAAATTGCCCTGGCTGGGCCCATCCACTAGTCCCTCAGCCGCTCCTGCAAGCATTCACGACACATGCACGCTGACGTGCGGACCTAGCCAGACAGCCCCACACCTGTGCGCCAGCTCGTGATCCGTCCGCGCGCGTGTTACGTCTCTGCCCAGTGGGATCCACAAACGATCCGATACGAATGCACGTTTGCACTGCTTTGTGAAACTGCCACTAGGCCCATGATGTAAGGGTCGTCCTCTTCCTTGGACTTGGATCAATCCTGCGTAGTGCTTGCGGAGATCCACAACTGATTCTCAACAACTTCCCCGTAATCACTGTGGGGCCTTAACTATAAAGTCCAGTCAATGCCCCTCTTCCCCTAGAGCCGAGAGCAAGACCCCCACGCCACAACAGAAACAAAGAAAGGGCATGGCGAGCGGGAGTGCCACCATGGGGGATTCACATATGGCGGTGTCGTGTCCCGGTGGGCGGTTAGGGAGAATCGTCGGTGCTATCCGCACGCCATAATGGTCTTCCATATGAGAATATTCACAGGGGCACACCATTTGCTCGTCAGAGTGGACGTTCCGCCTTGGATCCGTGGTGTGCTACTGGCGGACAACATCACGACTTGGATATCTAGTGAGTTCCTCTTCATCTTGTTGGCGCTCGTCCTCGCACCAGTTAGAGGCTTGTTTCGGGCCGTTTGGTTCACCTGGGGCGAAGGGATTGCCTCACTCCGGTGAGTCTGTCGCTGATGAGGAAACTCTACTTCTCGCCGTGCATTGACTTGGTAGGGGAGGAAGAATTGATGCTGGCCATCAATCCAGTGGTGTGCGGTTGCGATTAAATGGTGACGTACCGCTTCGTAGGTTTTGATCGGGACCGTCGATCAAGGATCTGGCGAGCGAGAGTTAATCTGTGTATTTTTGGAATTGATCGTAGATTGTGGATCCGGTGGTCCTAGTGCATAACGCTTGGATGTGGTCACGATCTAATCTGTGCCATGCAAAAACAATCCAACGGCTCACGGTCACCAGTACCCCTTTGGCCGTGTGTTTTCGCATAAGAGCCCTCTTGGAATTTAAAAATAACCCGCAATCCATCTGTATAAAGATCAGTGCATATAGGTCCTAAAATTTGTGTTTTTAACCCCAAGCTCTTGAGTAATACTAACTGTAACCCTAATTCGATGAGTGATGCAAAATAAAACTTGGTAATTGATTTTTAGTATAGAAATAAATCTAATAATCTAAGAAAACCCCTATCTCATCCGTTTTTACTCCGATTTGACCCGTTCGAGTTGCGTTAACTTCATAATAAATTAACCTACATTTAGTGACTCTCATTTATCATGTAACATGTTTTCAAATTTGATGAAGTACTTGATTAACTTCTCTAATTACAGTGAAAGCAGTATTTTAATCTAGTATATGTCTATAATTTGACTGCGATATGATTTCTAACTAATTCATAACTTAGATCAAGGTTCAATTAAGTTATATCAATTGTAATATCTTTATCACATAAATTATAGTCAACATAGAACATAGTTTTATTAATTAATCACTTAAACCTTTGGAAAATCATAACTTTACAACCGTAACTCCGAATTTAGTGGTTTCTCGAACCTAGGATCTGGTTACGATGTGTGGAATATTCTTATGCAGTTTGTTCTTATGTTTGGTGTGATGTTAATTTTTGTCTATACCATGTTTGTTTGTATTGCTACGACTAGTAGCGAGGTTACGAGTCACTTGAAGGCTGAGCTGGTATCTGGGAAGCTCGAGTCTAAGGCAAGTTGTGCCCTTGATTACTTTTCTTTACCCAATAATGTTCCTGTTAATCACTGTGACATGCTTAGGTTAATCTGATGGGACCTGATAGGTTTCTCTAGACTTGTTTATCTCACACCTTGTTTCCCACTGAACTTTGGGTAGTTTTACTATTGCTCTACCTGGTTTTGGGATTAATATTACATTATGATCATGTTCTAATTATATTGTTGTTTAATTATTATTCATGACAAGATCATTGTGTTAATTGGAACATGGAGCTTAACTTGAGAAACACGTGCTACCACAAGGGTGGAATGGGACGCCATTGGCTGACTAATTATGAAAGCTAGTGGAGGACTACTTTACCCGAAAGGGCACGGGCAGTAGGGGAGTTGTGTATAGGGAGGTTCTCAGGTCGACCATGCTGCGATGGCTTTTCAGATGAGAGATTCCTATATTGCCTTCCTAGAAACTGTAGCAGGTTTTCTAAAGCTAGTGAAACTTTATAAAGGCCTCATAGTGGATCCTAGCCATTCACCTCAGAATTGTCTAAGGGTCTAGCTAACCCTAGTGTAATACCCAATTTGTAGGTTGTAAGAGATAATATAATAAGGAGAAACAATTTCACTTTATCTATGTGTGAGTTGGACTTTTTTGTATCATCACATGTGAACACCATATTTAAAAATAATAATTATAAAATAAATTCCACTAAATTATGCATCATGCTGGGATTTTATTTTGTGTGCATTTTGTGACAATATAAAAATGATGTGGCAAGAAAAATATTAAGTCCAAAAGGGAATTTAGAACCTAAAAGAAAATCTTGAATCTAGAAAAAGAGAAGGAAATAAATATGGTGAGGATAAAAATAAGTAAATAAAAATATATTATTCCAGAATTAGAGTGTGAATTTGTATAATGGACTCAAAGGTGAAACTCACATTCAAATTCAAATTGGATTCAAAAAAATTATAAAAGAACATAGAAAATAAAACAAAAAAAAGAAAAAAAATAAAAAAAGGGATGACTACCTGGGCTTCGGTACTCAATTTGGCCCATCTAGTGATCCCACAGCGCGGCCCAGTACTCCCTCCATTCCGCGCGCACACACTATCTGACGGATGGGCCCACTGGTAGTCTCCCATGTGTGCGTGTTCACCGTTTGATCCCTCTGGTGCGCGGGACCCGCATTGCTCCTACTCCTCTTCCTTCCGTTGATACCAAGCGCACGAAGCCGTCGCCGTCGCTAGAAATCGGCCAACTCGCGTAACGAACACGCGCGCCTGACGCACGCGGGGCTGGACCTTGCCCTGGCTTTAAGTCGCGCCGCACCCGCCGCCCGTATCCCCAATCTTCTAGTCGCGTCCAGAGGGAAGTGAAGACCTCGCCTCCATTAGAGCTCGACCGTGTAGGAGAGAGAGAAAGAAGGGAGGAAGCGCGCAGTGGTCCGGTGCGAGCATTTGGGCGGAGGTGCGCACGGGCAGAGCCGTGGGGAGGATCACGGAAGCTTGGTGTGGCGTCAACAGCCGAAAGAGTCCATGGGAGGGCAACCAATTCCTCATCGGAAGCACTTCTCCACCGCGGGCCGCATTGCTCCAGAGGTGGATCACATCAGACGCCATTGAAGGTAATAAGCCTCGTGGTCGGTGCTCTCTATTCACCATAGTGCGTAGCGCATAGTTGTATGGCTCTGCGTACCGGACGTGCGTGGTGAATTTCTCACCGATCACGCAGCTTGGCCGTGGGTCCGCGCAACTCCGTGGGAGGAGTTCAACACATCACAATCGTCGATAGGAACTACCTCATAACGCTCACCGCTCGACTAGCTTCGTGTGGCACCGTTTAATTTGACAGGGGTGCTCGGGGATGGCCGATTGGGTCTCGGTCGTATCCTCCACCGTGTAGCCATGGCGGCGGTGCCGCTGCTTGGGTAGGAGGAGAAGAGATAGCGTGGGCCGTTGATCCGATAATGGACGACCAGATTAGAATCGGGCGAATACCCCCCTAGGCGATTTGATGAGGAACCATTGGATCGGATCGAGCAGTTCTGGGTGACATGTGCTGCATTGAATCAGGACCGTTGATTCTTGATCCAAGTGGCGCAATGTCGTACCGGTTCATTAAGTACTAGGATCAAATTCGAGCGCTCGTTTCTGATCGTGCGGTCTCGGGCGCATGATACCCCTTCGGTTGCGCGGTTTGCAGATGAGTCCTTATAAGTTTAGAGATTAGAACCCGCTGTCCAGTCCAGTGGCGTGCTGAGTCTTAGAGACTTTTACACAAGACCCCTTGTGTTCCTGTTTAAATGAGGCCCAATTCAGTGTTGTTTTAAAGTGATTAAATGAATTAGAAAATAGATTTTTAATATAAAATAATTGCTAGAATTTGTATAATTCATAGAAAATTCATATGAACTCTGAATTAATCCATTCCAGTTTCTAAAATTTTGTAATATTATTATCTAGCACTTAGAGTCTCTGTTTTGACATGACAATAGTAAGAAAAAAAATTTCTCTTTTAATCCTATTTTAAGCACTTAAAACCTTGGAAAAATCCATATCTTAAAATCTACAACTCCAAAAATTATGATTTCTATTCCTAGGTTTCCATTTTAATGTGTATATTATTACTGTGTATTTTGTTTACATGTTTGGTGTGATGTTAATTTTCTCTATATATTGTGCTTGTTCGTATTGTGGTGAGTAGAAGAGCTCGTGACTGAGGATCCTGGTGAGCAGCAGATAGATGTAGCTGAGCAGGAGCTCATTGAAGGCAAGTTGTGCCCTTGATTCACTTTTGTTACCCAATAATGTTTCTTTATAATCATTTACCATGCATAGGTTTAATTTTGATGGGACCTGATAGGTCACCCTAGATTGTTTATCTCATTACCTTTGTTTACCCCTGAATCACTTGGTAGTTTGCTATTGCTTTATATGGTTTTAGGATAATCATTTATTATATCCATGTTCCAGTTATTATGTTATTTATTTATGTTCATGACAAGATCATTATATTATTGTTAATTGGAACATGGAGCTTAACTTGAGAAACACGTGCCACCACAAGGGAGGAATGGGACCCCTTGGCTAACTAATTAGGAAAGCTAGTGGAAAGACTACCTTACCCGAAAGGGGCAAGGGCAGTAGGGGAGTTGCATGCAAGGAGGTTCTCGGGTTGATTTTGCTGCGATGGCGGTCAGACGGGGGATTCTTGCAAGTGCTCTTCCCATAAACTGTAGCGGGTTTTCAGAAGCTAGTGGAACTTTGTAAAGGCCTCGTAGTGGATCCCTAGCCATTCATCTCGGTAGTGTCTAAGGGCTAGCTAACCCTAGCGACATGGGAAACACGACTTGTGGGTAAAGGGTACAACCTCTGCAGAGTGTAAAACTGGTATACTAGTCAAGCTCACAGTCATGAGTAGCTCAGACTCTCTGATGATTAAATTATGGAACCTAAACTCAATTTGTCATTTGCATTTGCATGGTTTTGTTATGAATTTTGTTCTATTATTTTATTATTGTTGGGGGCCTTCAGCTTCTGAAGGTCCTCAAAAACACGATTTAACTATGTTTCTGGAGTATAATGTGTAAACAGGTACATTCGGACATAAATCAAAACCACAGCGTAAGAGTATGAATGGTGGCGCAGAGCCGAAGCTGTGCGCAAAGGAGCTTCGGCATGATGACAGGAGAAAAGAACCGACTTAAAGAGGAAAAGGCTATCTAGACCCTGATAAATTACTATAGAGTTATTATCAAATGTAAGGGCCTGAATGTAATTTTGCATGGGCTGCGACCCGTGCCTATAAATAGATGAACAGTACTCCCGTACTGTTCACGCTGTCTGGGCATTTGCTTTTGCGTCGCGCTTGTATTTTTACTTCCTTCAAGCCAAAGGTACACTTGTAATATATCATTATCTTTACTTATTCATGATAATAACACAAAAATAATGCAATAATGATAACATATTTAATTGTTCACATTGCTCATGTTTTGTATAACCCTTCTTCATTTTTATATGTCGTACTCATGAAGATATGCTTTCTGTAACCTTCGTCCGAGAATCGTTATATCCTAAGGGAAATAATGCTTCGAAGGACGAAGGACTTTAACATTTAACATTCTTTATGTTGCCTTGTTCTTAACTCATAGCATTTGAGAACAAGTCACCAACATTGGCGCCCACCTCTGGTGAACTCACTTCCACTTTTTGAGTCTCGAACATCTTCGGCAAGCATAGACCTTCGTCATGCCGCCAAAGAAAGCTTCAGCAGCAGGGGCTGCCGCTCTGCAGCCGCTGGACCCCAACCAGGACACCCTCTCTCTCCGGGAGGCCCGAAGCCAGAAAAGGAAGGCCATCAGTCCAACGCCTCAGGAGGACGACTTGGACCAAGAGATCAGAAATATGGAGCTGCTCCATCAGCAAGTGCAAAGGAAGAAGGAAAAGATGGCTAGGCTGGCTGATCTGTAAAGGCAGATAGACGAAGCCTCTGAAGAAGTTCGCCATCTTACTCAAGATGAGCAGAACCGAAGGCCTCAGTATAGAGAGCTTCATCAAGAGGGATTCTTCAACGAAGATGACTGGTATGAGAATTTTCATCATGGAAATTTTGCCTTTGATGTTGCTTCTCCCCTATCAGCAGAACTGCAGGCTACTCCTTGGCCTCCGTCCTACAAGCCACCTCAGCTCCCCATGTACGACGACCATTCAGATCCGAAGCAGTGTCTGATGAGCTATGAAGCAACGATATCTTCCTATGGTGGCAATACTGCAGTCATGGCAAAGTCTTTCGTCATGGCTGTCAGGAATGTTGCACAAACCTGGTACTCCTCTCTTCGGCCAGGAACAATCACATCATGGTAGAAGCTGAAGGATATGCTGATCACCAGCTTCTAAGGGTTCCAAACGAAGCCGGTTACCGCTCAAGCTTTATTCCAGTGCACCCAAGATCACGAAGAGTATCTTCAGGCGTATGTCCGAAGATTCTTACGCCTGAGGGCACAAGCGCCAACAGTGCCCAATGAAATTGTCATTGAGGCCATGATTAAGGGGCTTCGGCCGGGACCTTCAGCCCAATACTTTGCTAGAAAACCCCCTCAGACTCTGGAGAAATTGCTTCAGAAGATGGATGAATACATCCGCGCTGACAATGACTTCCGACAGAGAAGGGAGGAAGCCTACAGTTCTCCGAAATAGCCTGGGGCTTCGGAGGGAGATTTCATCCCAGACATGTCAGATCGATCCATTCCACTCAGAATGATGACAAGGGAAGTCAGCAGCAGAGGCCACAATATTCCTCTCAGGCTTCAGGGCAGCAGCAGAGCTATCCTCGACCTCCAGCTCCAAGGGGTAGAGGCGCTAGGGGCTTCGAAGGGAGATTTGGGGATCAGCCCAGGAAGATCTATTGCCTATTCTGCGGTGAGGACAAGGGCCATACCACCAGGATGTGCCATGTTACCATCCAGAAACAAAAGGAGATAGCAGAAGCTGCGGCCCAACAGAGCCAGCCGAAGCAAGTCATGCACACTGCTTTGTACCATTCGCCATACATTCTAGAGTATGTAGGCAACCACCCTGCAGCTTCTGTCGCTTCGGCAAGCCAACCTCAGGCATCCTGGCAACAGCTTCCCCCTCCACCGCCAATGCAACAAGGCCAGCAGCCAGAAGGAAGTCAACATCCCCACCTCCAACGGGACTTCAGAGAAGAGTCCGAAGCTCGCATAGTCAATAGTACTGTGCCAGAATCGAAGCATATTTACTAACAAATATCCTACTTCGGCAGCAGTTTTTACATTCAGTATCATTTTCTTTTTTAATAAGGAACAATTATTGAAAGCCTAAGTGTTTTTGCCATTTTTCAAATCTCTTGTAATAGTTTCGTTTTTGCCACAACAAAAATAAACCTTCTCCACAGAGTAGCGGAGTTGCCGAAGCATAAGATTTATGATTGCAAGGGGAATTTCCGAAATAACAAAAAGTCGTTCCTAAGGGAGCGCAGTGTAAGTTTTCTGCTCAAAAGTCGTTCCGAAGGGAATGCAGAGCCTATAGCGAAAAATAAACGCTGATACTGCTGAAAGTAAAAGGCGAAGAAGCTCCTAAGGGAGGCTTACAGCGAAAAATAAACGCTGATACCGCTGAAAGTAAAAGGTGAAGAAGCTCCTAAGGGAGGCTTACAGCGAAAAATAAACACTGATTCCACTGAAGTAAAAGGCGAAGATCATTTTGCATAACATCACATCATTACATCATTTTGCATAGCATAACATCATACATCATATTGCATCAATGACGCAAGAAGGGGATCGATATTGATATTTGGAGATTGTTTCGAAGAAATAGTGCCAAGGCACAAAAAAAGTAAATTTTGAAGAAGCATACCCTCATCAGAGCTCCGAAATGAAAAGATTTATCGGTTATTGATTTTACGAAGATTGGACGTTTTTTATGGAAATACAGATATTCTTTACGAAGCATGAAAAGAAGGGAAGGTGTTTTTTCGCCGAAGGCTCAAAAAATGGTATGTATAGTTTCATGCATCGTAAAAAATGGAACCATAAATAGCTTATATATTACATTCAAAGTTACAAAATATTACAATTACATTCCAAATGTTTTTACAACATCTAGTCTTCCCTTAGAACAATTTCTGCAGCTTCGTTCAGTAGTTGATCAACAACTTTATCCATGATAGCTTCAGCCATTTTTCTAATTTCGTCGTCCCCCTTCACGTGGGGGTCCGCCGATGGCCTGGCAGGCACTGAGGGGCGAGAAAGTACGGCTGTGTTACAAAGCGTAAACAAGTTCGAAATAAAAAATTACAGTAGACCCAAAAACTGCTAGTCAGTACCTATTTGTACTTCGGCATCTGCACTCTTTTCAGCGGTCTCTGCTACTTTTCTAGCATCATGAATACCTTTCTCGCTCTTTCGTATAATTTCTTGGGCCATCTCCCGGCCACCGTTGTCCCAGATGTCGGTGAAAAATTTCCCACCAACCAGGCTCGCTTCGGCCGAGGGGTCTTTTATATCTTCAGGAGACAAGGCGGCTTCGGATTGTGCCAAGAATTTTACATGATCACAACCTTTCTTCTCCAAAATAGTGGCAATCCCTCTGGCACCTGTAAAGGCACATATGTCTCCACGGCTACTCAAAACTTCTTCAAAAGCTTCAGCTTCGTGGCTGATCCATCTAATTGGGCCTTCGGGGTCACCCCTTATGAAGTTCTCTTCACTTGAGAATGCGCCGACGCTGGCGAAGCTGGTTCTTATTTTCTTAACACATTCTATAGATTTTTCTTAACACTTTTTCCTGGATGCACGAAGCTCTTCAACATTTCTTTCTAAATGATTGGCCCATTGTTCACTAATTTCTCGTTTTGTTTCTTCAAGTGTGCACTCTTCTTTAGCTCTGACTAGTTGTTTCCAAAGATCTTCAATTTCGCGTTCTGAGCTTCGACCTGAGTTTTGAAAGCAGCTTCGTCTTCTTTTATTTTATTCAATAACGAGTGCAATATTTTATCTTTTTCGAGACCTTCGTTCCTTAGCTCAATTACTTCAGAACGAAGGTTGCTCAACGCTATGGTATACCCTTCGTCTTCGACGTCTTTTTGTGCCCTAAGGGCATTGCTAAGTATAAGACCCTGAAAAAAATTTGTTTGTTAATAAGTTTAAGCAAATGAAAAACTTTGGTTTCAAGAAATTATTCAGAGATTTCATTTTTTCACCTTTAAACTATTGTACGCTAAGCTGTCAGCCAGCTCGTTCTTTGACAACACTGAAAGCCCGTCTTCTAGTGTTGGGAATCTGAAGCTTCTGCTCATCTCCCGACAGACTGAAATTTCCTTGCTGTCAGGAAGACAATACAAGAAGTCTTCTTCTCCACTGCCATTGAATATCAACGCCCCCTTGGGATACTTCAGTCTTTGGGCATAGAACTGAGCCTCCTGCCTTTCTTTATCAGTCAATTCTTTCCCCGAAGCATGTCGTAAGATATAGTCGGAAGTTTCAGAAAAGACTTCGGGGGCGACAATGCTACTTCCTTCAACAAAGAGTTGTTCTGCTGTTTCCGTCTCTTTGGTTTCCAAGAATTTTACCTTGGCGGGCTCTGAAGGCCCTGCTTCAGTTTCATCTTGGTGCTTTGAAGTTTCGGCCTCAAGGGCTTTGATTTGTATTTCGGGAGTTTCGGCAATTTTCTTCGGAGTAGTGCTTGAAGACTTTATTGCCTCTAGTACGTCCAGTACATTAACCATTCTTTTTCTTTTGGGGGTCAATGCTAGACCCTTTTGGCTTTTTGGTACTTCAACTTTTGCTGAAGGACTTAGAATCTCAGATGTCCTTGTTTCTTCAGCCGTCGGTTCTTCTGCTTTCTTTGTCTCCGGCATCGTGATCGGCTCTTCAACATTTTTCGGGGGAGTCACATCTTTGGTTTCGGGGGTCGAAGAAGATTCACCGACAAACTCGGGCACTGTGGCCGGTTCAATATAGCGTGGATGGTGTGTAAGAACTTTTATCTTTTTCCTTTTTGGCGCTGGCTCACTGAGAGCAGCTGAGGAAGCTTCCTTTGTAGACGCCGTATCTTTCCTTTTTTGACCCATGTTGGGTAATGGTAGTCAGGATACACAAACCCAATGGCATCAAAAACTCGGTTGAGCCTTTTCTTCTTTCGGCCTCCGAAGGATGCGGACAGTGCAGTATCTTCTGCCTTCGAGTATGGACCAAGCAGCTCATCGCTTACGGCCTCAATACTTTTCAGCCAGTCGTCGTCTGGCTCGACGAATTTATCTCCATACTTGAAGGTGAATTTTAACCTAACCAGTCCACCTTCGTTAGGTTCGTCAACTGTTTCCTTCGGCATTTCCCAGTTATCTGCAAGTGGCCATACTCTGAAGGCAATGTGTTCCTGGATCAAGTCCCTTGTCCCAATGAAAGAGCAAACTACTCCGAAGGCTCTCCGACATTCTTCAGCTGCTTCGTCAATTTCTACCTTCAGTTTCCGAAGGCCGAAGCGCTGCCAGATAGGGCGCATAATGATACCTTTAATGTCTTCTCATGTTTTCAAGTCGTTTTTCACGTAGAACCATTCCTTCATCCAGTCCCCAGGCCATCTTTTTCGAAAAGTTGGCACGGGACAGCTTGACCCAGAACGGGCACCGAAGCTATAACAGCCAAAATTGTTGTGATATTGTTCCTTACCCCATGGTTTCGTCTCATACAATAACTCATGCATATTGCAGAAACTTTTTGCATTTGGTTCCAAACCTTGGCTCTTTGCGACCCATACGAAGATTCCCATCCTTATGATTGCTTCAGGAGTAATTTGATGAAGGTAGATTTCAAATATCTTCAAAACTTCTACCACGAAGCTGCTCAAAGGAAACCGAAGTCCAGCCTTAAAGAAGCTTCGGAATATCACGACTTCATTTTCCTCAGGAGTCGGACAAGTTTTCTCCCCTTCGTCAGCCCTTACAATAGTTAAATCCCAAAAATATCTGCCTCCCATATTGACAAGATGACTTTGTTTGATGCTTGATTTTCCAAAAACTACATGGCTTGGTCGCCAAGGTCGATCTTCGGAATCTTCACCGCCACTTTCCACTTCATAGCTGTCGCTATCACCAGTGTCTTCAGACAAACCCTCTAAAATCTCCCTAGTAATCTTCTCTGTATTTGTCTTTGCTATTGATTCAAGGAAGCCGAGATTCATCTCTTCAGAAAGGCTTAGCTTCGATTCAGCGATAGTTTTCTTGTCTTCAGACATCTTCGAAAACGCGAGGAAGGTACTCTCAAAGACGAAGCTTAAAAATGTAGAAAGCCAGGCAAGCGTTGGTGGGCAAAGAGCTAAAAAATTAGGAAGACAGGAACCGGCGGCAAGAGAGCGTGCCAAATGAGCTGGCGATGCCTTCTTATTTATACGTCCAGTACATCGCAAGTGGCAGGGCCCCACTTGTCATTCACTGTTGCTATTCTAGCAAAGGGAA
Source organism: Zea luxurians (assembly GCA_029449295.1). Taxonomy (NCBI): domain Eukaryota; kingdom Viridiplantae; phylum Streptophyta; class Magnoliopsida; order Poales; family Poaceae; genus Zea; species Zea luxurians. Next base: position 21,317 of record JAOPSE010001364.1, read on the forward strand.
GGTGTTTTTCGGACCTTCGGCTTAAGGCCTTCGTCCATATCGCAATTTGAATTTGTTATTTCAGCAAATTAATATTGCGAGGGGCTACTGTTGGGGGCCTTCGGCTTCCGAAGGTCCTCAAAAACACGATTTAACTATGTTTCTGGAGTATAATGTGTAAATAGGTACATTCGGATATAAATCAAAACCACAGCGTAAAGAGTATGAATGGTGGCGCAGAGCCGAAGCTGTGCGCAAAGGAGCTTCGGCATGATGACAGGAGAAAAGAACCGACTTAAAGAGGAAAAGGCTATCTAGACCCTGATAAATTACTATAGAGTTATTATCAAATGTAAAGGGCCTGAATGTAATTTTGCATGGGCTGCGACCCGTGCCTATAAATAGATGAACAGTACTCCCGTACTGTTCACGCTGACTGGGCATTTGCTTTTGCGTCGCGCTTGTATTTTTACTTCCTTCAAGCCGAAGGTACACTTGTAATAAATCATTATCTTTACTTATTCATGATAATAACACAAAAATAATGCAATAATGATAACATATTTAATTGTTCACATTGCTCATGTTTTGTATAAACCCTTCTTCATTTTTATACGTCGTACTCATGAAGATACGCTTTCTGTAACCTTCGTCCGAGAATCGTTATATCCTAAGGGAAATAATGCTTCGAAGGACGAAGGACTTTAACGTTTAACATTCTTTATGTTGCCTTGTTCTTAACTCATAGCATTTGAGAACAAGTCACCAACAATTATGGTTTGGTATTCACTTATACTTAGTAACTGCTAATAAAATTTTGACCAACTTATAAAAGCAATGCTCAGCTTTAACCTCTATTGTTGATCTGCCTTACACATCACATGAACTCCCACATTTGGTGAGTTCATGTCACATTATTCCCCACAACTTGTTAAGCGATGAACCTGTGTGAGCTCACCCTTGCTGTCTCACACCCCCACAGGTCAAGAACAGGTACCACTGGATGAGGCGCATGGTGGATGTTGCGCTGTATTCGTGAGAGGTCTAGGTCGTCGTCTCCCAGTTGACTTTCTGGCGCAAAGGATGGATTTTAGATCCTGTCATATTTATCTTTTATTTTGTAAGACTTCCGCTATGTAATAAATACTCTGATTATATTGTGACATTTATCTCTATACACTATGTTATTATATATGTTATCTTCTTTGGCGCATGTATGAGATGCACCCGGCTTTGTCCCTTAAAGCCCGGGTGTGACAGAAGTGGTATCAGAGGAAATGTTGACTGTAGGACGAAACCTAGATAGAAACGGACAAAACCCTTACCTACTTACCTTACTCTGATTCTTTCTATACTCATCTTGTCTTGATCCTGTCTCACCTTTTGCTATCATACTCTGATTACTCTTATCTTTTCTGCTCTAAGACAAGATGGATTTCACACCTTGGAATCCTACATTTATGGACTTTTTTTAGATAGGAAACCCGAGACAAAATTAAAACTATTTTCTCTATTAAAAAATGTTGGTTGATTGTTCTGATGATAAATGCTTGATTTGCTTCTTTGATTGATTGAAATAGTATAGACGGGCATCTTAGCATGTACCTCCATAAGGTATGAATTAACTTTAGTAGGTGACACACTAAACTACTTAGCTAATAAATCTCCCGCAGTAACATTCCTCATAATTACTCATCTTGTCTACAATTCTTCCTTTCTTACCCTGTGTTACTAACCTAGATGGGCTACCCCTAAATTGTTAGAAGAGAGCAGTATAGACGTGATCCTTGGTATGTCATGGTTAAGAAAAGCAAAGGCAGTATATACACTATGCTAAAGGAACCATAGAACTCACCAGTTCCAAAGGAGAAAGATTTGAAGTTGGAATTGCAGTAACTACCTCCACCAGACTAGCGACATTCTTAGTAGATGGGAAGTTTGTTGGTGTCAACATCCGTGTGGTTAGAGATTTTCTGGATGTCTTTCTAGAGGAGTTATCAGGGATGCTACCAGATAGGGAAGTTGAGTTTGTCATTGATCTCTTACCTGAGACTGCTCTTATTTCTAAATGGCCATACAGGATGTCCGTAGAAGAACTAAAGGAACTTAAGAAGCAATTAATGGAATTACAAGAGGCTGGGTATATTCGTCCGAATCCTTCACCTTGTGGAGCAACGGTTCTATTTGTACAGAAGAAAGATGGATCGCAAGGGATGTGCGTGGATTATAGGTCCCTTAATGATGTTATCATGAAGAACAAGTATCCGTTGCCCCGCGTTGAGTATTTATTTGATCAGAGGAGAGGTGCTAGGATATTCTCGAAGATTGATCTCCAATCGGGTTATCACCAAGTGAAGATTTGGCCATCGGATATTCCCAAGATGACTTTGTCAACCCGATATGGTTTATATGAGTTTACCGTTATGTCATTTGGACTAACTAATGCACCAGCTTATTTTATGAATCTGATGAATAAAGTGTTTATGGAGTATTTGGACATATTCGTCGTAGTATTCATCGACGATATTCTTATTTATTCCAAGAGTGATAGCGATCATGAGGAACATCTGAGATTGGTACTACAGAAGCTACGAGATAATCAACTATACGCCAAGTACAGTAAATGCGAGTTCTGGATTGACGAGGTGTCATTCCTTGGGCATATCATTTCTAATAGAGGGATAACAGTGGATCCTGCTAAAGTCAAGGGGATAGTGGCGTGGAGCATACCCACTACAGTTACGGAGATTCGGAGTTTCTTGGGACTTGCAAGATATTATCGAAGATTTATTGAAGGATTTTCTAAGACTGCTAAGCCTATGACCTCACTTCTGGAGAAGGGAAGAGAGTTTAAGTGGGACGAGAAGTGCCAAGTTACCTTTGACCAATTAAAGAAGAGACTGATGCCGCCACCAGTGTTGGTTATACCAGATCTACAGAAGGGATTTGATATTTATTGTGATGCATGTGGCCAAAGATTGGGATGTGTGCTCATGCAAGAAGGACATTTGATCACCTACGCGGAAAGATGAGTTGAACTACCCCACGCATGACTTAGATCTGGCAGCCGTTGTGCATGCGCTTAAGATTTGGAGACATTATATTATGGGGACCAAGTGTCAAGTATACACGGATCATAAGAGTTTGAAGTATATATTCACTCAGAAGGATCTCAACCTTAGGCAATGCCGTTGGTTGGAGCTTATTAAGGATTATGATTTGGAGATTCACTATCACCCGGGCAAGGCAAATTTGGTTACAGATGCCTTGAGTCGAGACGAGCATGTTCATTCAGCTGTTGTTGCCCAGCTACCCGATGAGATTGTTGAGGATTCCAGGAGAGTTAACCTGGGGATAGTTGCTCACACTGAAGGAGTTACTATTGATGTGGAACCTACCTTGGAGCAAGAGATCCGCAAAAGGACAAATTGGTGATGCTAAAATACAAGAGATTAAGGATCTGATTACTGAAGGTCGAGGTCCGGAGTTCACGGAAGATGAGCAAGGCACCGTGTGGTTCAAGGACAGGATATGTGTTCCTGATATTGAAAGCCTTCGTGAGACTATTTTAAAGGAGGCCCATGACTCGGATTATTCTATTCATCTTGATAGTACCAAGATGTATCAGGATTTGAAGCGGAAGTATTGGTGGTATGGATTGAAGAGAGATGTGGCTGCACATGTGGCTATGAGCAAGGTGTGTCAAAAAGTTAAAGCCGAACACCAAAGACCAGCTAGACTATTATACCCACTTAAGATACCCGAGTGGAAGTGGGAAGAGATTGGTATGGATTTCATTACTGGATTGCCTCGCACCCAGAAAGGATATGATGCTATATGGATGATTGTGGATAGATTGACTAAAGTGGCTCACTTTATTCCTGTCAAGACTACTTATAAAGGTTCTCAGATATCAGAGTTAGATATGGCTCGGATTATGTCTCTACATGGTGTATCGAAGAAGATCGTTTTGGATAGAGGATCACAGTTTACCTCCAGATTTTGGAAAAGTTTTCATGAGAATGTAAATACGAAGTTGAATTCTAGTTTGGCTTACCATCCTTAGACTGATGGACAGACTAAAAGGACTAATCAAGTATTGGAGGACATGTTGAGAGCTTGTGCCCTTCAGCATGGTAGTAGTTGGGACAAGAGTCTACCTTATGCTGAGTTCCCATATAATAACAGTTACCAGGCCAGTCTGAAGATGTCACCGCTCGAGACTCTGTATGGCAGGAAATGCAGGACTCCTCTATATTGGATCAGACTAGGGGAAGACAGTTCTTTGGACCTGAACTTATTCAAGAGGCAGAAGAACAAGTCCGTATAATTAGGGAGAATTTGAGGGTAGCTCAGACCAGGCAAAGGAGCTATGCTGATAATAGAAGGAGACCACTGGAATTTGAGGAAGGTGATCATGTGTACCTCAAGGTGTCACCACTTCGTGGAATGAGGAGATTCAAGGTTTAGGGCAAATTGTCCCCTCGCTATATTAGACCATTCAGAATTTTTAGGCGAGTTGGAGAGATGACTTATAAACTCGAGCTACCTGATAATCTATCTGATGTGCATGATGTATTTCATGTGTCACAACTTAAGAAGTGTCTATGTGTCCCTGAGGAACAGTTACCAATGGAAGAGCTTAGTGTTCAGGGTGATTTGGCTTACACGGAGTATCCAATCAAGATTCCTGACACTTTGACTTGAGTTACAAGAAATAAGGTGATAAAGATGTGCAAAGTGTAATGGAGTCACCATGGAGAAGGTGAAGCTACTTGGGAGAGAGAAGAAGAGCTTCACATAGATTTTCCCCATCTTTTCCCTAGACCTTCTTAAATCTCGAGGACGAGATTATTTTTAAGGGGTGTAGGATTTGTAATACCCAATTTGTAGGTTGTAAGAGATAATATAAAAAGGAGAAACAATTTCACTTTATCTATGTGTGAGTTGGACTTTTTTTGTATCATCACATGTGAACACCATATTTAAAAAAATAATAATTATAAAATAAATTCCACTAAATTATGCATCATGCTGGGATTTTATTTTGTGTGCATTTTGTGACAATATAAAAATGATGTGACAAGAAAAATATTAACTCCAAAAGGGAATTTAGAACCTAAAAGAAAATCTTGAATCTAGAAAAGAGAAGGAAATAAATATGGCAAGGATAAAAATAAGTAAATAAAAATATATTATTCCAGAATTAGAGTGTGAATTTGTATAATGGACTCAAAGGTGAAACTCACATTCAAATTCAAATTGGATTCAAAACAATTATAAAAGAACATAGAAAATAAAAAAAAAGAAAAAATAAAAAAGGGATGACTACCTGGGCTTCGGTACTCAATTTGGCCCATCTAGTGATCCCACCGCGCGGCCCAGTACTCCCTCCATTCCGCGCGCACATAGCTATCTGCCGGATGGGGCCCACTAGCAGTCTCCCATGTGTGCGTGTTCACCGTTTGATCCCTCTGGTGCGTGGGACCCGCATTGCCCTGCTCCTCTTCCTTCCGTTGATACCGAGCGCACGAAGCCGTCGCCGCCGCTAGAATCAGCCAACTCGCGTAACGAACACGCGTGCCTGACGCGCGCGGGCTGGCACCTTGCCCTGGCTTTAAGTCGTGCCGCACCCGCCACTCGTTCCCCAATCGTCCAGTCACGTCCAGAGGGAAGTGAAGGCCTCGTCTCCATTAGAGCTCGACGGTGTAGGAGAGAGAGAAGAAGGGAGGAAGCGCGTTATGGTCCGGTGCGGGCATCTGGGCGGAGGTGCGCACGGGCAGAGCCGCGGGGAGGATCACGGAAGTTTGGTGTGGCGTCAGCAAGCCGAAAGAGTCCATGGGAGGGCACCAATTCCTCATCGGAAGCACTTCTCCGCCGCGGGCCGCATTGCTCCAGGGGTGGATCACGTCAAGACGCCATTGAAGGTAATAAGCCTCGTGGTCGGTGCTCTCTATTCACCATAGTGCGTAGCGCATAGTTGTATGGCTCTGGGTACCGGACATGCGTGGTGAATTTCTCACCGATCACGCAACTTGGCCGTGGGTCCGCGCAACTCTGTGGGAGGAGTTCAACACATCACAATCGTCGGTAGGAACTACCTCATAACGCTCACCGCTCGACTAGCTTCGTGTAGCACCGTTTAATTTGACAGGGGTGCTCGGGGATGGCCGATTGGGTCTCGGCCGTATCCTCCACCGTGTAGCCATGGCGGCGGCGCCGCTGCTTGGGTAGGAGGAGAAGAGATAGCGTGGGCCGTTGATCCGATAATGGACGACCAGATTAGAATCGGGCGAATACCCCCTAGGCGATTTGATCAGGACCATTGGATCGGATCGGGCGGTTCCGGGTGACTTGTGCTGCATTGAATCAGGACCGTTGATTCTTGATCCAAGTGGCGCAATGTCGTACCAGTTCATTAAGTACTAGGATCAAATTCGAGCGCTCGTTTTTGATCGTGCGGTCTCGGGCGCACGATACCCCTTCGGTTGCGCGGTTTGCAGATGAGCCCTTATAAGTTTAGAGATTAGAACCCGCGGTCCAGTCCAGTGGCGTGCTGAGTCTTAGAGACTTTTACACAAGACCCCATGTGTTCCTGTTTAAATGAGGCCCAGTTCAGTGCTGTTTTAAAGTGATTAAATGAATTAGAAAATAGATTTTTAATATAAAATAATTGCTAGAATTTGTATAATTCATAGAAAATTCATATGAACTCCGAATTAATCCATTCAAGTTTCTAAAATTTTGTAATATTATTATCTAGCACTTAGAGTCTCTGTTTTGACATGACAACAGTAAGAAAAATAATTTCTCATTTAATCCTATTTTAAGCACATAATACCTTGGAAAAATTCATATCTTAAAATCTACAACTCCAAAAATTATGATTTCTATTCCTAGGTTTCCATTTTAATGTGTATATTATTACTGTTTATTTTGTTTACATGTTTGGTGTGATGTTAATTTTCTCTATATACTGTGCTTGTTCGTATTGTGGCGAGTAGAAGAGCCCGTTACTGAGGATCCTGGTGAGCAGCAGATAGAAGTAGCTGAGCAGGAGCTCATTGAAGGCAAGTTGTGCCCTTGATTCACTTTTGTTACCCAATAATGTTCTTTATAATCATTTACCACGCATAGGTTTAATTTTGATGGGACCCGATAGGTCACCCTAGATTGTTTATCTCATTACCTTGTTTACCCCTGAATCACTTGGGTAGTTTGCTATTTCTTTATATGGTTTTAGGATAATCATTTATTATATCCATGTTCCAGTTATTATGTTATTTATTTATGTTCATGACAAGATCATTATATTATTGTTAATTGGAACATGGAGCTTAACTTGAGAAACACGTGCCACCACAAGGGAGGAATGGGACCCCTTGGCTAACTAATTAGGAAAGCTAGTGGAAGACTACCTTACCCGAAAGGGGCAAGGGCAGTAGGGGAGTTGCATGCAAGGAGGTTCTCGGGTTGATTTTGCTGCGATGGCGGTCAGACGGGGGATTCTTGCAAGTGCTCTTCCCATAAACTGTAGCAGGTTTTCGGAAGCTAGTGGAACTTTGTAAAGGCCTCGTAGTGGATCCCTAGCCATTCACCTCGGTAGTGTCTAAGGGCCTAGCTAACCCTAGCGACAAGGGAAACACGACTTGTGGGTAAACGGTACAACCTCTGCAGAGTGTAAAACTGGTATACTAGCCGAGCTCACGGTCATGAGCAGCTCAGGACTCTCTGATGATTAAATTATGGAACCTAAACTCAATTTGTCATTTGCATTTGCATGGGTTTGTTATTAATTTTGTTCTATTATTTTATTATGGTTTGGTATTCACTTACACTTAGTAACTGCTAATAAAATTTTGACCAACTTATAAAAGCAATGCTCAGCTTTAACCTCTATTGTTGATCAGCCTTACACATCACATGAACTCCCACATTTGGTGAGTTCATGTCACATTATTCCCCACAACTTGTTGAGCGATGAACCTGTGTGAGCTCACCCTTGCTGTCTCACACCCCCCATAGGTCAAGAACAGGTACCACTGGATGAGGCGCATGGTGGATGTTGCGCTGTATTCGTGAGAGGTCTAGGTCATCATCTCCCAGTTGACTTTCTGGCGCAAAGGATGGATTTTAGATCCTGTCATATTTATCTTTTATTTTATAAGACTTCCGCTATGTAATAAATACTCTGATTATATTGTGACATTTATCTCTATACACTCTGTTATTATATATGTTGTCTTCTTTGGCGCATGTATGAGATGCACTCGGCTTTGTCCCTTAAAGCCCGGTTGTGACACCTAGCTAGACGGGATACACGACTTGTGGGTGAAGGGCGCAACCTCTGCAGAGTGTAAAACTGGTATATCAGTCGTGCTCGCGATCATGAGCAGCTTAGGACTCTTGCATGATTAATCTATGGAACTAAACTTAATTTGTCATAAGCATTGCATTGTGGGTGTTGTTATTAATTTGATCTCTTACTTATTTGGGTTGGTATCTACTTATACTTAGTAACTGCTAATAAAATTTTGACCAACTTTAAAAGCAATGCTCAGCTTTAACCATCTCCTTTGGTAAGCCTTACACTTCACATGAGCACCCACCTTTGGTGAGTCCATGCACATTGTTCCCCACAACTTGTTGAGCGATGAACGTATGTGAGCCCACCCTTGTTGTACTTGCATCCCCCTAGGTCAAGAATAGGTACCACAGGGTGAGGCACGTGAAGGATGCTGTGATGAGTTCGTGAGTGGTCTAGGCCGTCGTCTCCCAGTCAACTTTGTGTTGCTGGATCGTTGTCTTTGCATGATGTAATTATTTAACTATTTTGTACAGAACCCCTATTATATAGTAAAGATGTGACATTCATTTCTGTACCATGAGTCATCATAAGTGTGAGACTTGGTCCCAGCACACTTGGTGATTACTTCACGCCCGAGTCCCTAAAACCCAGGTGTGACACCGCCTCCTCTTGGACGCTCCCCACCGTCTCCATTATCGAGCTTCCGACCGAAAATGTCATGGGCATCGTTCTCTCTGGTACACGATGGTGGCCGTGACACAAACACGGTAGTCACGGTCTCGCAAGACTCTCGCCCACTCGGTACAATTACAATGGCTCACGTAAGAGCCAAGGGGTTGTGTGGTTTTTCTAAACTCACTCAACTAACTAGGATTCACCTAGAGCAAGCGCTAAAGCGGTCTAACTAACCTAAGCACTTCGCAAAGCACCTACGCTAATCATCGAGTGATTCTATTAAGCACTTGGTTGTATGAGCACATGGAAATGTCTACAATATGCCTTGGTATGTTGCTTGGGCTCCAACACCTTCAAATGGCCGGTTGGGTGACGTATTTATAGACCTCAACTCAATTATAGTCGTTGGCAGAAAGTTGCAGCTTTCTGTGGCACACCAGACAGTCATGTGGTGGGCATCGGACAGTCCGGTGCCCTGTCCGGTGAGCCACTAGTCGTTGGATCTATTAGTTGACCATTGCGCTGTTAGCCTTCGCACCGGACAGTCCGGTGTGGCACCGGACAGTCTGGGCCCTCCTCCATCGTGCCACCAGGAACTAGTCATTGGGCTACTGTTCCGTGGTGCACTGGAGAGTCCGGCGTGTGGCACTAGACAGTCCGGTGTGCCACCGAACAGTCCGGTGTCCTTGACCAGATAGTCTGCTAGTGGCAACACATTTATTCGTTTCTTGGACATTGCTTGATACTTGTTGATCTTCACTTGTGATCTTCATAATGTCTTCTTTTGAGGTGTTGCTTTCCTCAATGCCTTAGTCCAAGTCACTTTAGCATCTTGTGAACTATAATCATGAACACTAGCAAACTTATTAGTTCACATGTTATGTTGATCATCAAACACCAAAACCTTTTTAGTTCACAGGGTTCATTTTTCTTATAATCTCCCCTTTTTAGTGATTGATGACAACACAACCAAAGCAAGAAAATATAACAAACATTTGAGTGAAAAATGCAATCTACTTGCTAGGATGCATGAATGTCCCCACAATGTGAGATTATGGACTTAAGCGCTCCTAACTCCATAATTCACTTGCTTCCTGTTTTAGACCAAAAGACCAAAATCACTTTCAAGATCAAAGTTTTACTTTGGTGGTGTTTGGTGTTTGATAAATTTTCCATTGCTTTGGTCCCTAAAACTTCTCCCCCTTTGGCATCAACTACCGAAAAGGAAGACATTAGAAGCATATAGGAAGCAAATAAGAATTGCACTCTTAAACAATTTATCAATTTAAGCACTAAAAGTTACTCCCCCTAAATGAGTGTTCTCCTTTTGGAAGAAAACTTCTCCCCTTTAGGGACGAACAAATACTCCCCCTGACAGAGATCTTCTACTTAGGAAAAAGCATGTGAGAAATAGAGGACCAAGACATGATTTGATTAGACTGACTTCCCTTATGCATAGGTAAGAGATATATTTTGACGACATATGCATTTATAGCAACATTGGAAGTATAGGATATGAAATATGGTCTAATCAAATATTGGAGAAGACATGTAAATGATACCAAATGTAGTCTCAAAGATACCAACTGTAGACCTTATAGACTTGTGAGACATAAGAATACTTGTAAATTTGCAGTGGAAGCTTATTGTCTTTCTTTGGAGACTCCATTTTCCTTCAATGAGACTACTACATATAATAGACTTGAAAATAGGTATTAGTCTCAAAGACTTAGATTATAGAGTAACCTCCCCCTGAAAGTGTGCATACAAGTTTTGAATACTTGTAGGAGACATGCACTTTGATTTTAATATCAAGAGGGGTTGATTATCTGTAATCCGAGCTTTGGCACATATAAGTTAAATGATACCAATTGAAGTATTATATGACTTGTAGTATATCAATTGTAGTATATGTCATATGAAAATACCTGTTGGGGGCCTTCTCCTCCCGAAGGTCCTCAAAAACATAATTAACCATTTGTTTTTAGCATAAGCTATTACAGGAAGCTTCGTCTCTAGAGATAAGCCTCTTTCTTATGACGAAGGACACACAGGATGAAGATAGATCCAAAGAAGATAAGAGTAAACGCCAAAGCTATCACCAGACGGAGAAGCTTCAGCTCGCAACAAAGCAGAGGAATGTTGATAATGGCCGAAGGAGGAAAAGACTACTTAGTCCCTTATAATTTGAATTACGATCATGTGTAAACATTGAAGACATAAATGTACTTTTGCTCGGGCTGCATCCTATGCCTATAAATAAATGAACAATAACACCTACTGTTCATGCTGGATTGTACTTTTACTCTCTCACATCCTCGCCTTCGAACAAGCCGAAGGTATCAATGTAATATTATGATATTCTTATATGTTTCATGAAATACAATAATAAATGAATTATCAAGATACAGTCATCATGTTTATTCATTTGTATTTCATGATTACTTATTGAATGATGAAGGTATGTCCTTCTAGACCTTCGTCTGATCAGTATTATACCGATGGGGGAGATAATGCTTCGGAGGATGAAGGTCTCTTACAATTAACAATTGTGTTGCCTTGTTCTTGATCCACAACATTTGAGAACGAGTGACCAACATTGGCGCCCACCTCCAGTGAACTCACTTCCAAAACCTTTGGCAAGCACTCACCTTCGACATGCCGCCGAAGAAGGCAACGGTGCCAGGGGCTGCCCTGCAACCGCTGGACACAAATCAGGACGCACTCTCCCTGCGAGAGGCCACGAGCCAAAAGAGAAAGGCCACAAGCCCAACTCTTCAGGAGGAACAGCTTGACTTGGAAATCAGGGATTTAGAAGCAATCCACCAACAAGTACAAAGGAAAAAGGAGAAAATGCTCCGACTGGCTGATCTTCAAAAGAAGATTGACGAAGCTGCTGAGGAAATGCATCATCTTACTCAAGATGACCAGGACCGAAGGCCTCAACACAGGGAGCTTCGTCAGGAAAGCTCATTCAACGAAGACGAATGGTACGACGACTTCCATCATGGTAACTTTACTTTTGATGATGCTTCTCCTCTACCAGCAGAATTGCAGGCTATCCTGTGGCCACAATCCTACAAGCCACCTCAGTTACCCATGTATGATGGGCACTCGGATCCAAAGCAATTTTTGATGAGCTACGAGGCAACAATATCCTCGTATTGGGGCAACGCTACTTTCATGGCAAAGTCCTTCGTCATGGCAGTGAGAAGCGTGGCCCAGACATGGTATTCCTCCCTTCGGCCAGGGACAATCACACCATGATAGAAGCTCAAGCACATGCTATCACTAGCTTCCAGGGCAACTAGACGAAGCTAGTCACTGCTCAGGCCTTATTTCAATGCACGCAAGACCATGAGAAGTACCTTCAGGCATACGTCCGAAGGTTTCTGCATTTAAGAGCACAAGCACCTACAGTACCCAATGAAATTGTCATTGAGGCCATGATCAAGGGGCTTTGGCCAGGACCTACAACCCAATATTTTGCCAGGAAGCCCCCACAAACCCTGGAGAAGCTTACGGCTTCTGTGGCTTCAGCGAGTCACTCCCAAGCCTCCTGGGCTCAATTACCACCACCCCTACCAATGGTGCCTGCCCCAAACCATGATCAGCAGCCAGAAGGGCACCTTTGGCCTCAACAACAACATGATCTTTGGGAGCAGTCTCAGGCTTGCACAGTTAATAGCACTGTGCCCGAATCCAGACACATCTACTGAAGATGACACAACGTTTTGGCCAAAAGAAAGCCCTAATGTGCTCTATTTCTACTATTTTTTACTTTTATATTTTTCTATCGCAAAAGACGATACAGGAAGGTTTAACCTTCAGTTTGATGTAATAAACCTGTGGTTACACCATCGAGTGTGACAAAACCAAGTTTCGAAGCTCCAAAGTCGTTCTTAAGGGAGCGCAGAGTAAGTTTCGAAGCTCCAAAGTCATTCTTAAGGGAGTGTAGAGTAAGTTCCGAAGCTCAAAAGTCGTTCCTATGGGGATGCAGAGCTTGAGTGCCACCTAAGTAAAAGTTGAAGAAGCTCCAAAGTCGTTCCTAAGGGGATGCAGAGCTTGAGTGCCACCTAAGTAAAAGGTGAAGAAGCTCCAAAGTCGTTCCTAAGGGGATGCAGAGCTTGAGTGCCACCTAAGTAAAAGGTGAAGAAGCTCCAAAGTTGTTCCTAAGGGGATGCAGAGCTTAGCTCCAAAGTCGTTCCTAAGGGGATGCAGAGCTGAAATACCACCTAAGTAAAAGGTGAAGAGACTCTAAAGTCATTCCTCAGGGGATGTAGAGTCTGGGTGTGTATTCGCGTGGGTTTTTAACTTCGGCATAAACATCATTTTGCATCATACCATCATATCATATCGCATAGCATCGCATCATACATCATTTTGCATCAACAAAAGGTTGTGGAGAAGAAGGGAAATTGCTCCTTCAAAAATACTTATTGAATCGCAAAAGAATGTGCTATAGCATGACATATACCTTCGACAGACATATTGAATTATACGAAGCCAACCTTCGTCAAAAGTGGCGTAAGGAAGATTCTTTTTGCGAAGCAAGAAAAGAAGGGAAGGTGTTTTTTTCGCCAAAGGCTCAAAAACGGTATGTACGCAGATTTCATGCATCACAAAGAGATATATTACATTAATGTACATACAAGTACTTGATGTTTGTTTCATACACATGGCGGCAACCATACACAAGCATTACATTTTTCAAGCATACATGAATTTAATCTTCCTTTAGTATTTTCTCAGCAGCTTCATGCAATAGTCTGTCGATGACTTCGTCAACAACTTTATTGGCAATCTTCATTACATCTAAAGCTTCTTTCATAACCGGGTCAGCCTCAGGGTTGTACGGCTCCGGCAGGGTGAAAGCCCAGCTGCAATAAATAATATGTAGATAAACCTCGAAGCTAGAAGTGAACGACAAAGCGAAACTTTAAATAGAAGTACATATAATCATGGCTCGTTCAGCAGCTTCTTCAGCTTGCTTTGCCTCTTCTCGGGCGTCGTGAGTTTCTTTTTCGTTCTTTTTAATGGCTTCATCGACCATCTCACGGTCGCCCTTCATCCAAACATCAGAGTAGAATTTCCCGCCCAGCAAAGAGGCTTCGGCCGAAGGGTCTTTGGTGTCGTCAGCTGAGAAGTTAGCTTCTTCCTGGGCTACGTCTTTAACATGTTCACAGCCAGTTTTTTCAAAAATTGCCGCGACCCCTCGTGCACCGGCGAATGCGTAGAAATCTCCACGATCACTGAGAATTTCATCGAAAGCTTCGGCTTCTTCACCAATCCACTGGATAACTCCTTCGGGATCACCACGAATAAACTTTTGTTTCGAAGAGTATGCTCCTACCTTTACAAAGCTATCTTTTAGTTTCTTCGCGCATTCTATAGATGTTTCATAGCATCTCTCCTTGGCATCTCGAAGCTCTTCAACATTCTTTTGCACTCTAGATCTTTCCATTTCACTTATTTCTTGTTTAGCCTTTGCAACTTCGAAATTTTCATTCATTTCTGCAAGGTTTTTCTTCAAATCTTTGATTTCAGCTTTATGGCTTTGTCTTGAGAGCTAAGCTTGGCTTCGCAGGTTTTCAGCTTCTCCACTAAGGAAAACAATATCTTATCTTTTTCAAAAGCTTAGTTCCTTAGTGTGATGACCTCTGATCGAAGATTTCCAAGAGCTATCTAGCAACTCTCGCCATCTGCGTCCTTTTGAGCTCTCAAGGATTTACTTAGAATCAGTCCCTAAAAACAAAAAATATATGTAGGAACATAACGATAGCAAGAAAACCTACAAACATAGTTTATTTTACAAAAAAATATATATACCTTCAAGCTATTGTAAGCAAGGCTATCTGCAAGGTCATCCTTTGACATTGCAGATAGACCGAGCTCGAGCTTCGGGAACCCCATGTTCCTCATCATCTCCCGGCAAACAGATATCTCCTTATTGTCCGGAAGGCAATATAGAAAATCATCTTCATCAGTGCCGCTGTATACCAAGGATCCTTGTGGATACTTCAGATCCCTGGCATATTGCCTAGCTTCGACAATCTGTTCCTTCGACAATTGCTTCCCTGAAGCATGTCGCATGATAAATTCTAGCTCTTCAATAGATGCTTCGGGAGCAGGAGATTTTGGTTTCTTCGATACACTTTCATTTTCCACGAGCACAGGAATAGCCCCCAGAGGGCATGCTTCGGTGGGAGTTGAGGGTCCAGCCTCAGAGGTAGCCCACGCCACACCAGCTTCGTCAGATTTCTTTAAGGTTTCGCTCTGTGTGTCAGGCGTTGAAGCGGGAGTTTGTACCTTCACAGACTCCATCACAACATCTAATACGCTGGCCATTCTCCTCCTTCTTGGAGTTGCTGCAGGAATCTTCACTGAAGCGGGAGTTTGTACCTTCACAGACTCCATCACAACATCTAATACGCTGGCCATTCTCCTCCTTCTTGGAGTTGCTGCAGGAATCTTTGATACCCTTGGCGGCTCCGTTTCTTGCAACAGGCTCAAAGCCTTCGGTTGCTCCGATGCCGTCTTCAGTTCTGGCTCTCCAGCCAATTTTGTCCCAGCTTCGGTAGGATCGGAGCGACTTAGCTCAGATATGGAAAAAGACCCCTCAATAGGCCTCAACACTTTGACCGTTTCAATACGCTTGGGGCGGTGTGTTAAAACCTTAGCTTTCTTCGGCTTCGGCGTGCTGGAAATCGCCGAAGCAGCAGTTTTCCTTTTCTTTCCTTGCTTTCGCGAAGGATAACAGTAATCTGGGTATACGAACCTGATGACATCAAAAATTCTATTCAGTCTCTTTTTGCCTCGACCCCCGAAGGCTGTCGATATAGCATCATCTTCAGCCCTCGAGTAAGCACCAAGCAACTCATCACTAGTTGCTTCGATGGCATCTAGCCAGTCATCATTCGGCTCATCGAATTGGCTCCTGTACTTGAATGTGTATTTCAGATAGACCAAACCACCTTCGCTGGACCCAGCAGCAGTTTCCTTCGGCATCTCCCACCCACTTCCGAGCGGCCACACTCTATAAGCAATATGCTCCTGGACTAAGTCCCTGGTGCCTATGTAAGTACATACTGTATTAAAGGCAGCCTAACATGCTTGTATATCATTCCCAAGGGCAGTGGATGGCCTCCTAATGCCGAAGCGAGACCAGATAGGGTGTTGGATAATCCCCTTAATATCTTCCCTTTCAACCAAGTTGTTTTTCACATAGAACCACTCTTGCATCCAAGCCCTCGGCCATCTCTTTCGAAATGTCAGAACTGGGTAGCTCACCCTAGAGCGAGGTACGAAGCTGTAGCAAGCAAAATTGTTGTGATATTGCTCCTTGCCAGTAGCCTTCGTCTCATAGGACAGTTCATGGATATTGCAGAAGCATTTTGCATTTGGTTCCAATCCCTGGCTCATCATGGCCCAAATAAAGATCCCCATCCCGATGATAGCTTCGAGGGTAAGCTGATGAAGGTAAATTTCAAAAGTCTTCAAAACTTCAACTAGCAATTTATCTAGAGGGAACCGAAGCCCTGCCTTCAAGAAGCTTCTATAAACTACCACCTCATCAGCTTCGAGTAGGGGGACATTATTTTCTCCTCTAGCCCTCACAATTGAAATATCGTGGAAGTACCTTCCTCTCATTGCGTCAATTTGCCCCTGTTTGATGGTTGATTTCCCGAAGACAACATGGCTTGGTCTCTAGGGCCGATTATAAGCATCTTCACTCCCACTCCTACATCAAAACTCTCGCTATCACTGGAATCTTCAGATATCCCAGCTAACGTCTCATGAGCAATCTTCTCTGTGTTGCTTCTTTCCATAGCTTCGTAAACCCGGAAAGTGCCGGGTCGACAACCTTCTTCTCGTCAGCCATCAAAATCAAAGGTCGTTGAAATGTCGAAGCTTGAATTCCAATTAAACCTCGACAAAACAAGCAAGTTTAAAATGACGAGCAAAGTGTAAGCAGCTGGAATGGCACAGAAAATGTTTTCAATACGGACTCCTATTTATATGCTTAGCGCACCGCATGGTCGTGGGTCCTACATGTCAGTGTCATTCGCTATTCTAGCAAAGGGAAGGTGTTTTTTCGGACCTTTGGCTGAAGGCCTTCGTTCACGTCGTAGTTTAAATTTGTTACAAAGAAACAAATTAATACTGCGAGGGGCTACTGTTGGGGGCCTTCTCCTTTCGAAGGTCCTCAAAAACATAATTAACTACTTGTTTTTAGCATAAGCTATTATAGGAAGCTTCGTCTCTAGGAGATGAAGACGAATTCAAAGAAGATAAGAGCAAACGACGAAGCTATTGCCAGACAGAAAAGCTTTGGCTCGCAATGAAGCAGAAGGATGTTGATAACAGCTGAAGGAGGAAAAGACTACTTAGTCCTTTATAATTTGTATTATGATCATGTGTAAACATTAAGGACATAAATGTACTTTTGCCCGGGCTGCGTCCCGTGCCTATAAATAGATGAACAGTAGCACCGTACTGTTCACGCTGGATTGTACTCACTCCCTCGCATTCTCGCCTTCAAGCAAGCTGAAGGTATCAATGTAAAATTAACATTTGTTTATATTCATATATGTTTTATGAATGAAAGAATAAATGAATTAATATAATATGACTATCATATTCATTTCTTCGCATTCTTACCCTTGTATTAATATGATGAAGGTGTGTCCTTCTTGACCTTCGTCCAAGAAGCATTATACCCATAAGGAGATAATGCTTCGAGGGACGAAAGTCCTTAACGATTAACAATTGTGTTGCCTTGTTCTTAACTCACAGCATTTGAGAACATGTGACCAACAGATATAATGAAGATTGCTAACGAAGTTGTTGACAAAGTCGTCGACAAACTATTACATGAAGCTGCTGAAAAAATACTAAAGGAAGATTAAATTGTTGTATGCTCGAAAATGTAATGCTTGTGTATGGTTGTCACTTTGTGTAAGAAACAAACATCAAACATTTGTTTGTACATTAATGTAATATATCTCTTTGTGATGCATGAAATCTTCGTACGTACCGTTTTTGAGCATAGCGAAAAAACACCTTCCATTCTTTTCAAGCTTCGCAAAGAAAAGAATTTCTCTTATGTCATTGTTGATGAAGGTTAGCTTTGTGTAATACAATATATCCGCTGAAGGTATATGTTGTGCTATAGCACATTCTTTCATGATCCGTCAAGTATTTCCGA
Source organism: Zea luxurians (assembly GCA_029449295.1). Classification (NCBI taxonomy): domain Eukaryota; kingdom Viridiplantae; phylum Streptophyta; class Magnoliopsida; order Poales; family Poaceae; genus Zea; species Zea luxurians. Next base: position 39,487 of record JAOPSE010001364.1, read on the forward strand.
AGGAGCAATTTCCCTTCTTCTCCACAACTTTTCTGCTGATGCAAAATGATGTATGATGCGATGCTATGCGATATGATATGATGGTATGATGCAAAATGATGTTTATGCCAAAGGTAAAAACCCACGCGGACGCACACCTAGATTCTGCATCCCCTTAGGAACGACTTTAGAGTCTTTTCACCTTTTACTTAGGTGGTATTACAGCTCTGCATCCCCTTAGGAATGACTTTGGAGCTAAGCTCTACATCCCCTTAGGAACGACTTTGGAGCTTCTTCACCTTTGACTTAGGTGGCATTTAAGCTCTACATTCCATTAGGAATGACTTTGTAGTTTCCTCACCTTTGACTTAGGTGGCATCTTAGCTCTGCATTCCCTTAGGAACGACTTTTGAGCTTCGGAACTTACTCTGCGATCCCTTAGGAACGTCTTTGACTCTTGGAACTTACTCTGCGCTCCCTTAGGAACGTCTTTGTAGCTTCAAAGCTTGGTTTTGTCACACTCGATGGTGTAACCACAAGTTTATTACATCGAGTTGAAGGTTAAACCTTCCTGTATTGTCTTTTGTAACAGAAATATAAAAGCAGAAAATAGTAGAAATGGAACAAATCAAAGCTTTCTTTTGGCCAAAACATTGTGTCATCTTCAATAGATATGCCTGGACTCGGGCATAGTGTTATTAACTATGCGAGCTTCAGACTGCTCCTAAAGGTCACATTGTTGTTGAGGCCGAAGGTGCCCTTCTGCTGCTGATCGTGATTTGGGGCAGGCGCCATTGGTGGGGGCGGTGGTAATTGAGCCCAAGAAGCTTGTGAATGAATTGTTGAGGCTACAGAAGCCTTAGGCTGTTGATTGCCTACGTATTCTGGGATGTATGGAGAGTAGCATGAAGCAGTATGGAGGACCTGCTTCGGTTGATTCTGTCGCGCCTCAGCTTCAGTAATTTTCTTTTGTTTCTGGATTGTGACCTGGCACATCCTTCTTGTGTGACCCTTGTCCTCACCACAAAAAAGGCAGAACAACTTTCTGGGTTGATTATCGAACCTTCCTCCACTAAAGCTTCTTCCTCCCTACCTCTCGAAGCTGGTGGTTTGTAAGAAGTCTGTTGCATGCCAGAAGACTGTGAGCTATGATGGTTGTTCTGAGCATTGTTAGCCCTGTCATCGTTGGCATTGGAGTTATGGATTGACCTGGCATGCTTGGGATGAAGTCTTCCTCCGAAGCCCCTAGTCATTTCAGAAAACCTGTATGCTTCTTCCCTTCTTTGGCAAAAATCATTATCTGCCCGGATGTACTCATGCATCTTCTGAAGGAGCTTCTCCAGGGTTTGTGGGGGCTTCCTAGCAAAATATTAGGCTGTATGTCCTGGCTGAAGACCCTTGATCATGGCCTCAATAACAATTTCATTGGGCACTGTAGGCGCTTGTGCTCTCGAACATAGGAACCTTCGGACGTACGCCTGAAGGAACTCCTCATGGTCTTGCGTGCATTGAAATAAGGCATGAGCAGTGACTGGCTTCATCTGGAAGCTGGTGACTAGCATTTCCTTGAGCTTCTGCCATGATGTGATTGTCCTTGGCTGAAGGGAGGAATACCATGTCTGGGCCATGCTTCTGACTGCCATGACGAAGGACTTTGCCATGACAACAGTGTTGCCCCCATACGAGGATATTGTTGCCTCGTAGCTCATCAGAAATTGCTTCAGATCCGAGTGCCCATCATACATGGGTAACTGAGGTGGCTTGTAGGATTGTGGCCACGAGGTAGCCTGCAATTCTGCTGCCAGAGGAGAAGCATCATCTAAAGTAAAGTTACCATGATGGAAGTTGTCGTACCATTCGTCTTCATTGAATGAGCTTTCTTGACGAAGCTCCCTCTCCTGAGGCCTTTGGTCCTTGTCATCTTGAGTAAGATGACACATTTCCTTAGCGGCTTCGTCAATCTTCTTCTGAAGATCAGCTAGCCGGAGCAGCTTCTCCATTTTCCTTTGTAATTGTTGGTGGATTGCTTCTAAATCCCTGATTTCCTGGTCAAGCTGTTCCTCCTGAAGAGTTGGGCTTGTGGCCTTTCTCTTTTAGCTCCTGGCCTCTCGCAGGGAGAGTGCATCCTGATTTGTGTCCAGCGGCTGCCGGGCAGCCCCTGACACCGTTGCATTCTTCGACGGCATGTCGAAGGTGAGTGCTTGCCGAAGGTTGTGGAAGTGAGTTCACTAGAGGTGGGCGCCAATGTTGTTCACTCGTTCTCAAATGTTGTGGATCAAGAACAAGGCAACACAATTGTAAGAGACCTTCATCCTCCAAAGCATTATCTCTCCATGGGTATAATACTCATCAGACGAAGGTCTAGAAGGACATACCTTCATCATTCAATAAGTAAACATGAAATACAAATGAATAAATATGATGACGGTATCTTGATAATTCATTTATTATTGTATTTCATGAAACATAAAAGAATATCATAATATTACATTGATACCTTCGGCTTGCTCGAAGGCGAGGATGCGAGAGAGTAAAAGTACAATCCAGCGTGAACAGTATGGTGTTACTGTTCATCTATTTATAGGCACGAGACATAGCCCGAGCAAAAGTACATTTATGTCCTCAATGTTTACACATGATCGTAATTCAAATTATAAGGGACTAAATAGTCTTTTCCTCCTTCGGCCATTATCAACATTCCTTTGCTTTGTTGCGAGCCGAAGCTTTTCCGTCTGGTGATAGCTTCAGCGTTTACTCTTATCTTCTTTGGATCTATCTTCATCCTGTGGCGGAACCGCCCGAATTATTCCAACTTAAGTGCTTAGGTCCCGCCTTAGAGACTAGACCACACTTAAATAGGAATAACACGTCAGTCCCTCGGATCTAGTCCAACGAGGCCACTAACAGGATCAAGTACCACGTACTCACTCGATGCTGAGGCACAGAGCAAATACAATAAAGCATAAAACCATACATTGAGGAGTATTAAATTTATTACATCATCATCGGAGTTTAGCAAAAGTAGTCATCATTGTTCGGAATGCAGTGGAATAAAACTAACGATAAATAAACAGAGAGACGGGGAAGCCTGTCCCATCACTCCTCATGCTCCTCCTCTGCCGAGGTAGGGTCCCACTCGACTGTCCAACCCGGTGGCAAGGTGGACGGCCAAGTCACTCCAGCAACCACGTCCTCCAGGGAAACTGTAAAAAATTATGCCACAAGCAAGGCTAAGTATACTAATACTCAGCTAGACTTACCCGGTGTGAGGAGTCTACTCCTCTACCTCTAGACATGCAACTGTTTGGCTGAGGGATTTGGTTGCCAAAAGAAATAACTGAGTCTATAAATCAAGTTTTTACTTTTTCAAGTTTTAGTGTGACTCTCTTAAGACTAATTGTGTACTATCTACTCAATCATGGTATCAAGAAAATTAGCAATCAAAAATCTTTTGCCAAAACATCACATTTCCACTTGTTACTCAATGTAGCAACATGGATCAAGCAGTCTCATTAACTGCGAGAAGCAGACGATTCGAATCGAGTTTTCAAACCTTTCAAGGTAAACCTAAACATACGACATGGCGAGGCACTCCGTCCCCACACACATCAACCGTCCCCATCGATTCCCTGGCAACAGATCAGGGCTCACCGCCTTGGCGTACAATGCCTCACTGACCCCGACTGCCGTCGTGCAGTGACGGCACTTGTACCCACCATAACCGGAATGGGAGACCACGTCTCAGGTCGCGTGAGGGGATATGTCTGCTGGTAGGTTCAATCAGGTACTAGGCTTACCGATTTACCATATTTCTCGGCATATGTTTAGTATGTTCAAACGCTTGACTCACGGTACCACACCTTAATCCTTATTCCAATTTCCACCTCGTAGACAATCAATCCCCATGGATTGTTGTCCACAGACCAACATCATTATGCTATGAACGTGGATACAACCAATTCCTGACCTCGCGCGAGTGCTGGAAAAATCAATCGACTTCTACCGAGATCCCTAATTAGTAAGCAGCTACTCGACCTAGCATACTAGTATCCATCTCAAAAGGAATCCTGAGTTCATGCAACTAGGGTTCCAGGCAACTCCTACACTTAAGTGCACAGTACAAGCCTACAAACATTAAGTGCAGTAAAATCGCATATATAGAACTGGTTATGCATAAACTAGGGCTTGCCTTCCAAAGCTGGGGCAGGCTCTGGTGCTGGATCCGGGGCTACCTCCTGAGCAACTCCTTGCTCCGGCACGAGGATGTACTCTCCGTCAGCGAGGTTGCAATCTATCGAATGCAATGAATAAGAATATGTTTGCTATGATTATGCAGGATTTAGTAATCATTATGCTAAGTGAAGAAAAACTAAGTTAGTTAATAACTTCGGGTTTCCTAGTTATAAGAGGCTCTTAGTGGCTTATGCTTATTAAATTAGGTTTGAGGTTTTGTTTAGAGATAAGCATAGTGGATTAATACTTGGATTGCTCCTTAAATGTTTTAGTAGGCACTCAAGGGGTTTTGCTGGTTTGGTTAGGGTAACATTAGTCTCCACCATTAAATTCCCTTTTTATTTTTCTATTTATCATTTTTGAGTGTGTTTGAACTACAACAGTGATTTAAAATTTTTTCCAAAAATTTTGTAAAAATTACAGTGAGTTACTATTGGTCACTGTAGTCTGTCCTATAAATTTGGGATCTAGAATAATTAGAATAATCCCTGGACAAAAATACAAAATTTGGGCCAAAAAGGGTCACTTTGTACTACAACTCTTATCTAGGGGTGGGTTCTGTTCTAAGAGTCATGATTTTCTAAAGTTTAATGCTAAAAAGACACTTACAACTAACTTGTTATCTGAAAAATATCAAACAACAAAGCTCATAATTTTTCTATGTTAATCATAACAAAACATTAGTTATCCCAAGGTTTGGGGTGATGTCTCCTCAGGGTTATTTTTCTAGGGTTTTTCTAAGTTTTCCTTGTTTTCCTAAAATAAAAGGTATCTCTTTATTTTTATACTAAACAAAGGTCAAACAAAATTTTCTAGTGAACCATACTGAATAAGTAAGCTAACAAAAATGTGGGTGCTCCCTGGTTTTCATTTTACACTACCTATTATATTTTCTTTAACTTTAAGCTGGAAATGATTTAAATGGCAAACTCTACCTTAAATGGGTGTACAAAGGGGTTTAGTACTTTTAAACAAGTTAGGAAGTGATTAAGTACTTCTCTGAATTTTCTTAACCCCAGTCTAATAGTGTAGCTATTTTTCCCTATTTCATTTAGCTTTTGACCAGATAATCAATTAAATCATAACTGTGAAGTCTTCTGCAATACTTGGGGGTTTTTATATTTTTCCTAAGTGGTTTACATTACTCAGGATCTGGCAAAATTGGTTTGACTCGATTTGGGTAAACAAAACTGAAGTTATAATTTTTTCAAGTTCTGTTTGGATTTAAATCAGAATATTTTAAAAAAGTTTCCTGGAAAACCACTTTGCATCGAAGGCCCTGGGTTCTTTCTAAATCGATCCTTTCAGTTATACCCCTGCGCCACTATTCCCTTGAGTCGCTGACAGTGCACAAAACCCCCTGCCCTTTTCTTCTTCTCCCCCGAGGTCCCTCCCCTAACTTAAATAGTACCCGCGGGAGTAAAAAGGGCGGCGCGACTTACCGGCGGCGAGAGAGGTCCGGCGAGGGGCGGGGTTGGCTCCGGGAGGTCCTGACAGTCACAGCGAGGTACGGCTCGACGGCGGTGGTGGCCAGAATCGGCCGGTCCACGTGCGCAGGCAGGTGAACTCATCGGCGGCGAGAGCTTCGGCCTAACCACGGCGACATAGGTCAATCCAAGGGCACGGGGAGCTTCACGGGGTGTTGATGAGTCGACACGTGCAAGGAATTGGAGAACAACTCACCATGGAGCTCGGTCTACGTTCACCGGCGGTCGTGTGAAGTCCGGCGACCGTGGACTGGCTTCTCCGGCGAGGCAAAGTTCGATTCCTTGCTCGGGGAGCTTCACCGAGGCATGCACGGTCTACTCCGAGGGTCGGATGCGGCTGGGAGAGGCTCTACTGGCCGGTCTACGGTGGCGGGTGCTCGGGTGGCCACGGGCACGCCGTGCGCGGGGCAATGCCGGTGAGCTGGTGCTCCGGTGAGGTCGAGCGCGCGCGGGTGAGTACGGTCGAAGTCCCTGGTGGCTTTATAGGCACGGGCACGGGCAACGGCGCTGGCCTGGCTTGGCGCAACGCGGGGGCACGCGGGGGCGGGCGTCGGGTGTGCTCTGGCGAGCTCAGAGCGCGTCGAACACGTGGCTCTTTGCTTCTGCCCTTGTTGTTCCCTCTGTTGAGCGGCCAAAACGTGCGAATCTTGCCCTAAGACCTGTGAGAGATCTCTTCCCTGCACCTAGAGCTATCTAGTTCATGTGAGTTCCAAGGGTAGATATGGTCGGGTTTGAGAGATATGGGGGTGGGAAGTTGTCTCTGTCCTAGCTGTCCTAAACGAGACAAAACTTGTGCCAAGTCGTGTCAAACGACTTAGGGTTGGGTTAAAACTTTTCCAGGTTGTTCTAAAGGTATTTTGGCGCCACTTTGTCAATTGGGCCAAGTGGTTTTGAGTTGGGATCAAGGTGAACATGTTTGATCTTTGCAAGAGGGTTGGTTTTGGACTTAGAAAAATTCTGATTTTCCTTTTATGCTCAACCCTTCGGTGAAAAAACTTTTGTGGTTTTTTTGAAATCTTTTTGGGGTCACTTTCTTACTATAATTTGTAGGGTATCAAGTGTACTACAACTTTTATAATTGGCCCAAGTCATGATCATGTGGTTTTCATAACCTTTTGGTCATACTTACTTCTAGGGCTCCAATTGTCTAAAGGGGTTTGAAATAGGGTTTGGGCAAATCTCCCCCTTATATGTGCATGATAAGTCAAGGCATTACATCTAAGATGGGTTGCACTTATTTAGGATCTTGATTTCCAAGTTTGAAGTCCTTCACTCAAGTTAAGTCACATGTGATGATGGGCTTTCCTTGTGTAGTCTTTAGTGAAAATCCTAAGTAACACCTAGGGTGTTACAGCCCTCCCCCCTTAAAGGAATCTCGCCCCGAGATTTAGGTAGAGTCCCTTGGAGGGGTGCCATGAAGGTGTGCTGGTGTGTTGCTTCTTCCTTTGTCCAAGTTTCTCTAGTTAACTGCTCTTCGAATGTCATCCTCTTTGCAACTTCAGAAGGAAGTCCTTTTTGAGTCATTTTAAAGCTTACTATACTTTTAACATCTAAGTTTTTCTTATATTTAGATTCAAAGGGCAGGTGGGGGTGGGGTTTTGGATTACGTACCGACTCCTTTGGGCAGAAAGACGGGGAAGCGAGAACGTAGAAAATCCTCAGTCTCCCATGTAGCCTCTTCCACTGAGTGGTGACTCCACTGAACCTTATACATTCTGATCGACTTTGCCCGCGTTGATCTCTCCTTTTGATCCAACACCTTGACGGGGTGTTCTTGATAAGAGAAGTCTGGTTCTATCTCAATTTCTGGTTCAGGCAGTACTTCAGTGGGTAAGCGGACACACTTCCGTAGCTGAGATACATGGAACACATCATGGACTATTGACATGTGGGGTGGTAACTCCAATTGATATGCTATGGGTCCACAAATTTTTTTGATCTCATAGGGTCCAATGTAGCGAGGAGCTAACTTGCCCTTGATTCCAAACCTCTGAACACCTTTGGTGGGTGACACCTTAAGGTAAACATGATCTCCCACTTCAAACTATAGAGGTTTCCTTCTCTTGTCATGATAGCTCCTTTACCTGGCCTGAGCAGCTTCTAGGTTCTTCTTTATAACTCTGACCTTTTCCTCTGCTTCAAGTACCAAGTCTGGTCCAAATATTTCCCTCTCCCCAACTTGTGACCAATTTAGTGGTGTCCTACACCTTCTCCCATACAAGGAAAGGTGCCATCTTTAGACTGGACTGGTAGCTGTTATTATAAGAGAACTCTGCCAAAGAAAGACAATTGTCCCAGTCCTTTCCATAGTGTATGTAACACCCGGTTTTAAAGGACAAAGCCGGGTGCATCTCATACATGCGCCAAGAAGACAACATATATAATAACAGAGTGTATAGAGATAAATGTCATAAAACATCAGAGTAATTATTACATAGCGGAAGACTTATTACAAAATAAAGGAATAAATGTGAACGAACTAAGGATCGTCAGCGCCAATGTCAACCGAGAAACGCCACCTAGATCAGATCGAACTCCTCAGTGTTAGGTGGCTCCTCCTGAACCACCTGTTCTTCTCCTATGGGAGTGTGTGAGACAGCAAGAGTGAGCTCACATACGTTCATAGCTCAACAAGTCGTGGGTAATAATGTGGCATGAACTCACCAAAGGTGGGAGTTCATGAAGTGTAAGGCTGATCAATGTAATAATGGCTGAGGCTGAGCATTGCTTTTATAAGTTGGTCAAAATTTTATTAGCAATTACTAAGTGTAAGTAAATACCAAACCTTAATAATAATAAAGAACAGTAATAGTAAAATAATCCCAAATGCGATGCAAATGTCAAATTGAATTTAAGTTCCATAATTAACCATGTGAGGGTCCGAGCCGCTCATGACCGTGAGCACGGCTAGTATACTAGTTTTACACTCTGCAGAGGTTGCGCATCTTTACCCACAAGCCGTGTTACCCATCTGCCAAGGGGTCATGAATCCCATACACCTCTACCAACGAAGCGAGGCAGGGTAACACTACGAGGCCTTTACAAAGTTCCACTAGCTTCAGACTACCCGCTACAGTTTATAGGAAACTCCAGTGCAGGGTTCTTGCCTGACCGCCATCGCAGCAAAATCAAACAAGGACCTCCCTACACTGACCACTCCCCTACTGCCCTTGCCCCTTTCGGGTAAGGTAGCCCTCCACTAGCTTTCCTAGTTAATCAGCCAAGGGCGTCCCATTAAACCCTTGTGGTAGCACTGTTTTCCCGGGTGGTCGCTCCATGTTCCCATCAATTTAATGATCTTAACATGAACAGTAATAATAACAAGATAATAACAGAATAATCATGAATAGTGTATCTCCATACCCAATCCACATAAAGCAATAGCAAGTACTACCCAAAAATATTTCAGGGGTGAACAAGGTATAGAGGTAATCAAAACTGGGGTAACATAAAGGCTCCCATCAAAATTAACCTATGCAGATCATTAAAATTAATAAGAACATGGCTGGTAAAAGTAAGTGATCAAGGGCACAACTTGCCTTCAATGAGCTCCTGCTCAGCTATCTCTACTTGTTGAACCTCAGTTTCCACAGTGGCTTGCTCGTCTACTCGCATCAACACAATACATACATAGTATAGCAAAAATTAACATTGCACCAAACATGTAGATAAAATATACAGTAAAAATCTATACATTAAAAAGAAATCATAGGAACTGGAATCACTAAATTTGGAGTTATAGTATTCAAGTTATGAATTTCCTAAGGTTTAATGTGATTAAAATAGGATTAGATGAGAAATTAATTTTCTAAATGTTTTCATGTCAAAACATAGATACTAAATGATAGAGAATAATATTACAAAATTTTAGGAATTGGAATGACTCAATTTGGAGCTAAAATGAATTTTCTATGCATTTTACAAGTTTCTAGATTTGTTTTTGTATTAAAAATGAATTCCTATAATTATTTCTCTGTTTTAATCTCCTCTGGACTAGGCCTCAATTTCTAGAGAAGTCAGGGGCTATTTCAGAAGAATTCCTAAGACTCGTACCGCACTGCGCAGAGGACTGCGGGTTGAATCTCTAATTTTATAAGGGGTTTTCTGCAAAGTGGTTACGCGAAGGGGTATCCTGTGTTTTCAGTCGTTGGATTAGAAACCGGCGCACCAGATTACACCACCCCTTTTAAACGAAGCGGTACGAAATCTCCGCCGTTGGATCAAGGACCGGTGGTTCGGATTTAAATATCCCGAGATCACGCCCCAACCGCACGATGCGAGATCAACGGCTCAGGTTGACCCGAGGTGAAACGCTAGCACCGATCTAATCAGAGCCGTTCGCCTTGCATCCAACGGCGCCCGGACAGCCTACCTCCCCCCAACCAGCGGCGCGGTGACACAGAGCGCGCACCGCGGCGCACGCCGGTGAGCTATCCGCGACGGCGCGCCGGTGCCCGATTCCCAAATTAATTGGGTGCTACACGATGCAGATGCAAGGGCGAGTTTGTCTAGGAGATCATACCAAGTTTCGACGCAGTATAGGGGCCCGGCCACGGTGTCGCGTGGTTTATGGCGGCCGGAGCTTCTCCGGTGAGAAATTGGACGCCGACGCACCGAGGAATTCCTCTCGAAGGTCCCCAGGTCGCAAGCGCTTGCCCCAGCGGACCCCGCAGACCTCACCACTGAGCAACGACGGCGCACACCACGAGTTGGATTGCGGCGGCGGATTCACCCGGCTCGGCGAGAATCCCTGGAGCGGCGCAGGCGGTGCGGTGGGAAAATTGCGAGGGCGGAATAAAGAGGGGAAGGAGACGGACCGGTTCCAGATCCTATAAGAATGTGGCCACGGCCGGAGCGCTTCAACGATCATCCCGGAATCCGCGCGCCCGCCATGCTCGGAGGAGTTTGTTGCGGGAGGTGGGAGACGGCTGACATGTGGACCCCGCGGACCAGAGGCAGAGCGCGAGTGCGAGGGAGACAGATGACAACGTGGCCCCACCTGTCGACGCACTCGGTCACGGTGTGTGCGCGACGAAACTGACTGACGAGGCAGGCCCACACGACCGGCGCAGAGTGGGAGAGAGCGGGCGCGAGCGGCGACTGGCCGGTGGGGCCCGCACGTAAGTCAGCCGCGCGCGCGTGTATCAGAAGCTGGGTCGTGCGGTGTACACCAGGAGGTGGGCCGAAATGAGGGAAGGGCCCAAACAGAATAGGTTTTGCTTTCCTTTTTCTTTTTATCTCTCATTTCCTTTCTTTGTTTCTAAAGTACATTTGAAATTCGAATTTAGTTTTCAAACCTTGTACAAATTTGTTTTCAAATCATATTATGAAATGAAAAGTACAAATTTTAGAAATATATTTATATTATTTTTATTTTCATATCACTTCTCTTCTTACTTTTAAACCCTAATTTTCAATGTAGGGCTTAATCCAATTTCTAGTCATTTTTATATTATTATTATTTTTATTTAATGCACAAACATAAAAACTCCAACAAATGCACTTTCTTTTATTTTAGAATCATTGTTTTATTTAGTCACTCTCAATTATATAGGTGTTTTTTATGATGCAAATAAGGCACATAGAATTGAGGCTAACTCTCTATTGTTCCTTGTATACAACTTTGAGTATTACAAATCCTACCCCCCTTAAAAATAATCTCGTCCTCGAGATTTAGGAAGATCTAGGAAAAAGGTGGGGAAAATCTATGCGAAGCTCTTCTTCTCTTTCCCAAGTTGCTTCATCTTCACCGTGGTGGCTCCATTGCACTTTGCACATCTTTATAACCTTATTCCTCGTAACTCGAGTCAAAGTATCCAAAATCTTGATGGGGTACTCAGCATAAGTCAAATCTTCCTGAACACTAAGGTCTTCCATTGGTAACTGTTCTTCAGGCACCCTGAGACATTTCTTCAGCTGAGATACATGAAAGACATCATGAACATCCGCAAGATGATCCAGTAACTCCAATTGATATGCAACCTCTCCCACTCGCTTTAAGATTAAAAAGGGTCCAATAAAGCGAGGGGACAACTTTCCTTTGACTTTAAATCTTCTCATACCCCGGAGTGGTGACACCTTCAAATAGACATAATCTCCCTCTTTAAACTCAAGCAGTCTTCTCCGGGTATCAGCATAGCTTTTCTGCCTGGACTGTGCAGTTCTCAAATTCTCCCATATTTGCTGAACCTGTTCTTCTGCTTCCTGTATAATCTCAGGCCCAAACAACTGCCTTTCACCAGTTTGGTCCCAGTACAGTGGAGTCCTGCACTTTCTGCCATATAAAGCCTCAAACGGTGACATCTTCAAGCTGGCCTGATAGCTATTATTATATGAGAACTCTGCATACGGCAAACTCTTATCCCAACTTCCACCATGTTTAAGAGCACAAGCTCTTAACATATCTTCTAGCACTTGGTTGGTCCTCTCAGTCTGCCCATCAGTCTGTGGATGGTAAGCCTAACTAAAATTCAATCTTGTATCCAATGACTCGTGCAACTTCTTCCAATATCGAGAGGTAAACTGTGACCCTCGATCAGACACGATCTTCTTTGGCACACCATGTAGGTAAACAATTCGTGCCATGTACAACTCTGCCAACTTAGCTCCGGAATATGTGGTCTTCACTAGAATAAAGTGGGCTACTTTAGTTAACCTGTCCACAATCACCCATATAGAATCATATCCAGCAGACGTGCGGGGTAATCCAACAATGAAGTCCATGCCAATCTCTTCCCATTTCCACTCAGGTATCTTCAGTGGATGCAGTAGTCCGGCTGGCCTCTGGTGTTCAGCCTTAACTCTTTGGCATACATCGCACATAGCCACATGTGCAGCCACATCTCTCTTCAATCCATACCACCAATATTTTTGCTTCAAATCCTGATACATCTTAGTACTCCTAGGGTGAATAGAATAAACTGAATCATGTGCCTCCTTCAATATGGTTTCCCGAAGACTATCAATATCGGGAACACAGATCCGATTCTTGAACCATATCGTGCCTTGCTCATCCTCTGTGAACTCCGGGCCTCTACCCTCTGTTATCAGATCCTTGATCTCCTGGATTTTGGCATCACCAATCTGACCTTTACGAATTTCTTGCTCCAAGGTAGGTTCCAATTCAATAGTCACTCCTTCCGTATGTGTAACAATTCCCAGGTTGAGTCTCAAAATCTTTTGCTAATTCATCAGGTAGCTGGACAACAAAAGCGGAGTGAACATGCTCCTTCCGACTCAAGGCATCTGCAACCAAATTTGCCTTGCCTGGGTGATAGTGAATCTCCAAATCATAATCCTTAATGAGATCCAACCAATAGCGTTGCCTAAGGTTGAGATCCTTCTGAGTGAATATGTACTTCAAACTCTTATGATCCGTCTATACTTGGCACTTAGTACCCATAATGTAGTGTCTCCAAATCTTAAGTGCATGCACAACGGCAGCCAGCTCTAAGTCATGGGTGGGGTAGTTCAGTTCATGCTTCCGCAACTGACGAGATGCATAGGCAATCACATGTCCTTCTTGCATGAGCACACATCCAAGTCCTTGGCCACATGCATCACAGTAAATGTCAAATCCCTTCTGCAGATCTGGCATAATCAATACTGGGGGTGACATCAACCTCTCCTTCAATTGATCAAAGCTCTCTTGGCATTTCTCATCCCACTTGAATTCTCTTCCTTTCTCCAAAAGCGAGGTCATAGGCTTGGCAATCTTAGAGAACCCTTCAATAAATCTCCGATAATATCCTACGAGTCCCAAGAAACTTCGAATCTCAGTAACTGTAGTGGGCACTCTCCACTCCATTATCTCCTTCACTTTAGCAGGATCCACTGCTATTCCTCCATTAGAAATAATATGACCAAGGAATGGCACCTTGTCAATCCAAAACTCGCACTTGCTGAACTTAGCGTAGAGTTGATTATCTCGTAACTTCTGTAGCACCAACCTTAGATGTTGTTCATGATCACTTTCATTCTTAGAATAGATAAGAATATCATCGATGAACACCACGACGAATCTGTCCAAATACTCCATAAACACCTTATTCATCAAATTCATGAAGTAGGCTGGTGCATTGGTCAATCCAAACGACATGACAGTGAACTCGTATAATCCATATCGGGTTGAGAATGCTGTCTTGGGAATATCCGAGGGTCTAATCCTCATCTGATGGTATCCCGATCGGAGATCAATCTTCGAGAACACCCTGGCTCCTCTCATTTGATCAAACAAATCCTCAATACGGGGCAACGAATACTTGTTCTTCACCGTAACATCATTAAGAGATCTATAATCCACACACATCCGCTGCGATCCATCCTTCTTCTGTACAAATAACACCGGTGCTCCCCAAGGTGAGGAACTCGGACGAATATACCCCGCCTCTTGCAACTCAGTTAACTGCTTCTTAAGCTCCTTCAGTTCTTCTACAGCCATCCTGTTTGGTCGTTTAGAAATAGGGGCGATTCCAGGTAGGAGATCAATAACAAACTCAACTTCTCTATCAGGTGGCATCCCTGGTAACTCCTCTGGAAAGACATCCGGAAAATCTCTAACCACCCGGATGTTGTCACCAACAAACTCCTCAGGCATAAAGAACATTGCACGCATGGATGAGGAGGTTACTGCAATATTAACTTGAAATCTTTCTCCTTTAGTGGTAGTGAGTTCTACGGTACCTCTACCACATGCTATAACGGCCTTTGCCTTTCTTAGCCATGACATACCAAGGATCAGATCTATACTGCTTGACTCTAATATTATAGCAGTAGCTCCAAATTCTCTACCCATGATGGTCAATGTCAATCTACGTGTCATTTGATTCGCCTCAACAGGCCCTTTAGGTGTAATTACTATCAGGGGTTTTCTCATATTTAGTAGTGGTATTTCATTTGTGTTGGCATATCTAGCAGACATGAATGAATGTGTAGCACCAGAATCAAATAATATGGTTGCAGGAATTGCATTAACATAAAACATACCAATTACGAGGTCCCCACCATCAGGAGTATCATCAACGCTGACTTGATTCACCCTGGCTATAGAATATCCCTTGCCAGGGGTCTGTTGCTTGTTCTTAGCTGGTGTACCAGAATTCCCCATCGGGCAAGCATTAGCATAATGCCCAATCTGACTGCACTTGAAACATGTAGGGCCAGTCTTCTGTCCTGTAGACCTCGTCGGGGTGCCAGTGGGGGTAGCCTGTCGAGGAGGTGGAGTCCTCAGTGGTGACTGCTGAACTGGGCGCGGTCCTCCTGGCACTACAGGAAACGCCTAAATTTTCGTAGGCCGATATATTTTCGTCGGCCGGCCCACGAAAATAGAAGGCTATTTTCGTCGGCCTTTGGGACCGACGAAAATGCGGCCTATTTTCGTGGGTCAGGCTGTATTTTCATCAGCTTGCCGACGAAACTACGAAAGTTATTTTCGTCGGCCTCTAAACCGACGAAAATAATATGTATTTTCGTCGGTCTCCGCTAGGCCGACGAAAATAAACTTTGAACGGACCACTATTTTCGTCGGCCCCAATGAGGCCGACGAAAATAAAGGCCGTTATCTTCCATCTCGGCCTTCTCTCGCGTCGGCCCCAATAACTCACTCTCTCACGAATCCGCCGCCGCCGCCGCCGCAGCCGCGCCGCGCGCCCGCCCGCCCGCCCGCGCGCACGCAGCCGCGCCGCCGCGCGCACGCCCGCCCGGCCGCCCGCAGCCGCGCCGCCGCGCAACCGCCGCCGCGCGCCCGCCCGCCCGCCGCCGCCCGCCCACCGTGCAACCGCCGCCGCGCGCCCGTCCGCCCGCCCGCTGCGCCGCGCGCCCGCCGCCGCGCCGCGTGCCGCACCCTCGCCGCGCCGAGCCGCCTACCCACGCCGAGCAACCGCACCATCGCCGCGCCGAGCAGCCGAGCAGCCGCACCCTCGCCGCGCCGCCTACCCACGCCGAGCAGCCGCACCCTCGCCGCGCCGCGCGCCCTCGACGATTGCCCTCGCCGCGTTGCGTGCTCTCGCTGCGTGCCCTCGCCGCGCCACGCCAAGCCGCCTCCCCACGCCGCGCCCACTCCGAACAGCCGTCCCACGCCGCGGCCCCCTCCACCTTGCCACGGTAATGGTTTTACTTAATTTATAGTAATTAGTTAGCTAATTTACTTTATATAATGTATAGATTAATATCTATTTACTTGTTAGTATAGATAGTTAGCTAGGTATTGATAGCTGTTCATTATGTAGCTATCGTGCAGTATTCTGTGTTGGCAACCATCGTGTTGTTGTTTTTTGCAGGTTTAGAAACATCACTTTATAGTGGAGGTGCTGGCGATTTTTTTATTGACAATTACATTGTTTTCGTAATTTCGGTTAATGTGTCATTTATTATTTACTATATAGTTATTAGTCACCCGTTCGGAGGGTGATCGGAGGGTGATGTCTTTTGTTTAATCTCCGAGATATTTTTTAATGTTTAGAGTTCAGTTTTAATCGTTAACCGTAGCGAACCTTATGCGTCACCCGTTCGGGAACGGCGAACGTCACATTGGCTTGTGAGGTTCGCCGTTCCGGAATTGTCCACGTATTTTGGACAGCCTGAGAGTGTAAGCCGATGCTTGTGATTTGTGACATGTGCCTTACGATTGACGCGGAATTTCGGTTGTGTAACCCAGTTGTTTTCCAACACACCATGTTCAGGCGTGTGCTTGGAGAGCAGCGGGGTTATGCTGCCGAAATTTCGCGGCAATCGTAGGCTACACGTCATAAATCACAAGCATCGGCCTACACTCTTGGGTGGGTTTAGGGCCTTTACCTAATAGGGAGTTCACCTAATTAAGCCACGGACGATCGTTGATGTTTTTTACTTTTGTTTAGCCTTTGAAATGGACGGTGATCGGAGGGTGATGTATGACGGGTGGAGAAAGGATGGGGCACATTCGAATGCATGGATGGGTGTAACAAAGGCTTTTCTTGAGCACGCTTTCAAAGATGCAACTGGTCGTCTAGTGAAGTGTCCTTGCAATCGCTGCGAGAACAAGTGGCCTCAGAAGAAGGAAGAAATGGAGAAACACCTTTGCAAAAGTGGGTTTATGCCGAACTACCTTGTATGGTACCAGCATGGAGAGTCTATTAGACATGTTGACGCGGAGGTGGAGCTTGATGACGATCATGATAGGATGGACGATATGTTGCATGATCTTGGTAGAGAGGTTGAAATGAACGCTGAGGAGCCGGGTGTAACACCCGGATTTTAGGGGTCCAAAACCCGGGCGTAAACATAATCACCAGGTGTGCTGGGACCAAGTCTCACACATATGATGAATCATGGCACAGGATCGAATGTCACATCTTTATATATAACAGGAGTTCTATACAAAATAAATAATTACATTATAAGGAGACAACGGTCCAGCAACCCAAAGTTGACTGGGAGACGACGACCTAGACCTCTCACGAACTCATCGCAGCATCCTCCATGAGCATCATCCTGTGGTACCTGTTCTTGACCTGTGGGGTGTGTGAGACAGCAAGAGTGAGCTCACATACGTTCATCGCTCAACAAGTTGTGGGGAATAATGTGCATGAACTCGCCAAAGGTGGGAGCTCACGTGAAGTGTAAGGCTTACCAAAGAAGAGGGTTAGAGCTGAGCATTGCTTTTAAAGTTGGTCAAAATTTTATCAGCAGTTACTAAGTATAAGTAAATACCAAACCCATTTAAGTAGTAGAACAAAAGTAACAACTTCACCTGCGATGCAATGCATATGACAAATTGAATTTAGTTCCATCATTTAATCATGTGAGGGTCCGAGCTGCTCATGACCGTGAGCACGGCTAGTATACTAGTTTTACACTCTGCAGAGGTTGCGCATCTTTACCCACAAGTCGTGTATCCCATGTCGCCAGGGTTTGCAAGGCCCTTAGACACTACCGAGGTGAATGGCTAGGGATCCACTACGAGGCCTTTACAAAGTTCCACTAGCTTCCGAAAACCCGCTACAGTTTATAGGAAGTTCCAATGCAGGAATCCCTTGCAGGACCGCCATCGCAGCAAAATCCTCCCGAGGGCCTCCCTACACTGACCACTCCCCTACTGCCCTTGCCCCTTTCGGGTAAGGTAGTCTTCCACTAGCTTTCCTAATTAATCAGCCAAGGGGTCCCATTCCTCCCTTGTGGTAGCACTGTTTTCCCGGGTGGTCGCTCCATGTTCCAATTAACATAATGATCTTATCATGAACAATAAATAACAACTGATAACAAAAGTGTAATCATGAATAGTGTATCTCCATACCCAAAACCACATATAGCACTAGCAAGTACTACCCAGAAAGTTCAGTGGTAAACAAGGTATAAAGATAGTCAAACTAGGGTAACCTATTGGATCCCATCAAAATTAACCTATGCAGATCATTATGATTAATTAGAACATGAGTGGGTAAAAAGAAGTGATCAAGGGCACAACTTGCCTGGGCCTTGAGATCCAGGTACCAGGATGATCTTCAGATGACTCGTGACCTCACTGCTAGTCGTAGCAATTCAAACCAACATGGTATAGGCAAAATTAACATTACACCAAACATAAGAACAAAATACACATTAATAATATACATATTAAAATAAGATTATAGGAACAGGAATCATTAATTTTGGAGTTATAGATTTGAAGTTATGAATTTTCAAAGGTTTTATGTGCTTAAGATGGATTAAGTGAGGGATTAAATTTCTAATTGTTTTCATGACACAATAGAGGCTCTAGGTGGTAGATAATAAAATTACAAAATTTTAGAAAGTGGAATGGATTAATTTGGACTAAAAATGGATTTTCTATGATTTAAACAAGTTTTAGGAATTCTTTTTATATTAAAAATCAATTTCTGTATTTATTTACCTATTTTATATATTCTCTGGACTGGGCCTCATTTAAACAGGAACACAGGGGGTCTTGCGTAAAAGTCTCTAAGACTCAGATCTCTGCTGCCAGGACTGCGGGTTCTATTTATATAAAGGACAGGGGCCTTTTTGTGTAACTGGCTTGGCGAAGGGGTACGGGGCACCGTGAGCCGTTGGATCCCACTCTAAGGGCCACGATTAGATCCACATAAGTCTGAACCGGTATGTGTTAACGGCCGCAAGATCGGAGATCGACGGCCAGTATTTAATGTAACGTGATTCAATATGGGCCATCCGATCGTGATCCGACGGTCGCGGGCGAAACCTTGCCTAGATCTAATCCTAGCCGCCCATAACGATCCAACGGCCAGGAGGCCTACTCCCAACCGGTGTCCACCTGATCTGATCTGGGCCGCCGATGGCTAGATCAACGGCGCGCGTGATTTCTTCCCCACCCGGTGGCCAGGCGCGGCCGAAGAACACCACCCGCGGTGGCGGGCTCCGGTGAACCCCCCAGATGGCGTTCAAGCACCAAATCCCCACGCCGAGGCCAGAAATAGGGGGAGAGAACTATAGCGAACACTATTACGAATTACTTACCTGGCATTATGGCGCAGAGCTACTTGACCACGGTGAAGGCCGGCACTGCGGAGGAGAACACCCGCCGGCGAGAAATTTGAGAGCCCCGAGCCACGAATCAAGCCCGAGGAGACCCTGCGCACACTGACGATGCCTCCCCATGTCTTCGAGGTCGGGGTGGTGGCACATTCGGCGGTCAACCGCGGCGGGTCATGTTTCCGCCGACGAGGAAGAGCCGAGCGCCGACAGAGAGACGAGGACGGGACGGGCTTTTATACACCGGAGGGGTGAGCTGACGACCGAGATCCTCGGGAGACCCCAGGCACCGAACGGACCAAGCGAGCACCAACTGAATTCCGCGTGCGTCGTTCGGCCGAGTCCGCGCGAGTTCGGCGGATCCTGTTGCCAGCCGAGAGTCCGCGTTGAAGAGGAAGACGACCTGACAGCGCGGTCCCACGAACCAGGGAGGCGCGAGTGTGAGGGAGGAGCCGAGCGATGGGGCCCGCGTGTCGGCGCCTAGAATCCAGGGTTTTGCGCGCGCTAGAGTGGTCATGGAGTTGGGCTGGAGAGGGAAATAGTGGAGTGGGCCGAGTGAGGGGAGATTCAGCCCAAGAGAGGATTTTCTGTTTTCTTTTTTTTTATTTCTTTTTTTCCAATTTGAAATATCCAAATTAATTTCCAATCCTGGTTTCGAATTTCAAATTTTCAATATGTAATTCTAATGCAAAGGTGAATCATGCTTCCATTATTATTTATTTTTTTTACCTATTTTTTTAATTATAAATGGCTTTATTAGGGTTTCCCTTTCTTATTTTCTATTTTATGTTTTCCTTTATGAGATGAGGTCAATTTAAATTATGATTCCTTGATTCAAATAAAATGCATCACATAAATAACATCAGCATGAAATACATTTTTATTTATTTATGTGTTTGTGTTGTTATTTGCAAAATTTTAATGCTATTAATTGAGTATGCAGAGAGAAATAGAAAGAAATTCAAGAAATCCCCAAACTCCCTTCTATGAATTTATTTATCTATTCATTTTATTATAATTTTTTTTATACCAATTTTGGGCTTTACACCGGGGCAGCTTCCACGCGATGCTCAAGAATTCTTCCGGCTACTCGCCGCGGGAGAAGAGAGACTGCACGAGCACACTCCGATGTTAGTTCTTGGGACTCTCACAAGACTAATGGCGATAAAGTCGAAGCACAACATTTCAAACAGTGCTTACAACGACATCGTCCAACTTATGGGCGAGGTTCTCCCGGAGAATCATAAGTTGCCAAAGAATATGTACTTCGCAAAGAAGATGTTGGCTGGTCTTGGGATGACATATGAGAAGATCGACGTGTGTCCCAACAGTTGCATGCTATTCTTTGAGGAGGATGACAAGCTGGACCGTTGTAAGCATTGTGAAGCTTCTAGATATGTCGAGGTGACAAATGATGAGGGTGAATTGGTAGTTACGAAGGTCGCAGCTAAGCAACTTCGTTGGTTGCCCATCATTCCTCGGCTTTCAAGGTTGTTCCTCAACAAGGAAATAGCTCTGCATATGACGTGGCCAAAGAATGGTGTACGTCTCGTCACTGATCCAGACATAATGGTCCATCCGTCGGACGGTGATGCGTGGAAGGCATTTGACGAGTTTGATCCCGAATTTGCAAACGACCCTAGGAGTGTACGGCTTGGTCTATCGACGGACGGATTCACACCTTTCAATACCAGTGCAAGCCCTTACTCGTGTTGGCCTGTCTTCATTGTGCCATATAATCTTCCTCCTGAGTTGGTCAATAAAGAAGAGTTCATGTTCCTTGCACTAGTCATCCCAGGCCCCGAGCATCCAGGGCCAAAGCTGAATATGTTTGTTCGCCCTTTAATTGAAGAGCTGAAACAATTGTGGAGAGGTGTGAAGGCTTATGACAGCCATACTGAAAAGGAGTTTACCATGTGCGCTGCTTATTTGTGGTCAGTGCATGATCTGCTGGCGTATGGAGATTGGTCTGGATGGTGTGTCCATGGTCGGTTGTGCTGTCCCATATGTATGAATGATACGGATGCATTCAGATTGAAGCATGGTGGGAAAGTGTCATTCTTTGATGCTCATCGACGTTGGACTCCATTCAAGCATGATTTTAGGAATTCGCTTACTGCATTCAGAGGTGGAGCCAAAATCAGAAATGGGCCACCAAAGAGGCAAACTGCACCGCAGATAATGGCATGGCATGCTTGTCTGAAGCAAGGAGAAAATGATAGGTTCCAAGGCTACGGGGAGGACCATAACTGGACCCATATTTCATCAATATGGGAGCTTCCGTATGCAAAAGCCTTGATCATGCCGCACAACATAGACTTGATGCACCAAGAGCGTAACGTTGCTGAAAGCATCATAAGCACATGTTTCGATGTGACTGATAAAACGAAAGATAATATGAAGGCAAGAAAAGACATGGCTGAAATTTGTAAGAGGCCGATGCTCGAGTTGAAAGTAAGCGATAAAGGGCATGAAAGTAGGCCGCGAGCTGATTACTGCCTCAAGCCGGATGAAAGGAAAGAAATATTTAAGTGGTTGAAGAATCTGAAATTTCCAGATCGGTATGCGGCAAATCTGAAACGGGCAGTCAATCTGAAGACCGGTAAATTGATCGGTTTGAAAAGCCATGACTACCATATTATTATGGAGAGGCTGATGCCCGTGATGTTTCGAGGCTATTTTAAGGATGAGCTTTGGAGCATATTTGCAGAGTTGAGTTACTTCTATAGGGAAGTATGCGCAAAGACGGTATCGAAGAGGTTGATGCAGAAATTTGAGAAAGAAATTCCAATTCTTATTTGTAAATTTGAAAAGGTTTTCCCGCCAGGATTCTTCAATGTGATGCAACATCTAATTGTGCATTTGCCTTGGGAAGCTTTGGTAGGCGGACCAGTGCAATTCAGGTGGATGTATCCTATAGAAAGGGCGTTGAAAAAGCTCAGGGCGTCTGTTCGGAACAAGGCTAGAGTCGAAGGGTGTATTGCGGAGGCTTTTGCCCTTAAGGAGATATCTCAATTCTCAACCAGGTATTTCGCTCGAGCCAACAATGTGTTTGCGCCTTCAGTGCGACTTCATGTCGAAAATGAATCACCCCAAAGCACCCTTCAAATTTTTGCGAATCCGGGTAAAGCAGTTGGAAAAGGGAGTGTACGTCACATTGAAGCATCAGATTTGAACACGCTAATGCTATATATGTATAGCAATATTGACAGCACACAGGAGGCGTTCGAGTAAGTTTTCCTCATAGTTACGTCCATTTTCTCATCTCATAATTTCTATAGTGTGTAATCTCCATGTTTGTAATATGTCCAGCATGTTTGATGAAGAATGTTGGAAATCTACTAGTAAACCTACGGCCATCCAATTAGAAAATCTTCGACGTGATGGGTTGAAAGGTGGACCAAACTTCGTGCAGTGGTTTCGTAATTATGTTAGTAATTGTCGTTCTCTCATTGTCCATACTTAATCTTTGAATTTTGGACTTGGAAGATATAATGCATATACTAATTACTTGTATAGGTTTCCAAAAACTCTGTGCACCCGGACTTGCAGCAAATGGCACATACCTCTGTGTCCGTCCGAAACTATACTCGCTATGATGTAAATGGATATCGCTTTCGAACCGCGAAATTGGAGAAGAGTCGACCATTGGCAGCCACCACCAATAGTGGTGTGTTGGCAAGTTCATATGTTGACGATGACAAAGTAGTGGACTATTACGGTGTTCTTCAAAACATTGTAGAGTTGATTTTCGATGGCCCCAAAGAACTTAAAGTCGTGTTTTTCGAGTGCGACTGGTTTGATGCTCATAGTGGGACTCGTGTCGACAAGTATGGTAATGTCGAGGTGAAGCATAGCTCTAGGATTCCGAGCAGTATGAGCGATGTTGTCCTTGCAAATCAGGCAAAACAGGTGTACTACCTGCCATATCCTCACCCAAGCCTTAGGGCTTGGTGGGTTGCAATCAAAGTCAACCCACAAGTCGTCGCTCCAGAGAGTGCTGACTACGTGAGTACGAGCAGGAACAACGATGATGCTGTTTTTCAACCAGAAGCGGCGTCGAATCAAGACATAGCTCACCGATTCCATGTGACCAATGGAGAAGGACTCGAAAATCTCTGTTGCAATTCAAGCGACTTAATTGAAGAACCTAGGTCAAAGCGCAAACGACCTGTCGTCGTTAGAAGATCAGTAAGGATCCAACGAAATCAAGAGCGTATGAATAAACAACGAGCCGAAGAAGCATCATCGGATGCGGATGACTTTTGATTAGTATGTTTCTTTTAGTTAATCAATTAAGCTATGTATTCCAATTTCCACATTATTAATTTTCATATTATTTGTTTCATATACTGTGGTTTGACATTAATTTATCTACAGTTGAACATGTTCAAGCATAGGAGATCGAGGAGGAGTGGGGGCAGCGCGGCCAGCGAGGACAGCTCGGGCAGTGGGCTTTTTCAGGGCACCTCACAGAGCCGACAGAGGCAGCAGCAACTTCTCGACTGTCTAGACGAAGTGCAGGGTGAGGAGGGTGAGCAGGAGACTCCTCAGCAGGATGCTCATGTGCAGGATGAGGAGGGTGAGCAGGATGAGGAGGGTGAGCAGGATGAGGAGGTTGACCCAATGGGGGCAGGCAGCGCAGGCGACGCGTCAGATGGTTCTACGTCCTTCAGGTATTATTATGCATATTAGTTTAACTAGTCACAATGCCAGTACCTTTGTCAGTCAAGACAGTGAGCATTGGAAGAGCATATTTATAGTGCTCAGCATAGTGTGGGCAAATGGGGGTGATAAGCCTGGTCTGGACATCCATAAATCGCCACAACAGATCACGGTTCATGCCTGCTGCACCACAAGAGAGCCTGTACTCATCTCTAGCCAATTGGAGGTCATAGAACCCAGACTTCAGGGCGTCTCTGAACATGAAAGCATTGTCATTTCTGTCATTTCTGTTTCATCTCTAGCCAATTGGAGGTCATAGAACCCAGACTTCACGGTTCATTCCTGTTTCATCTTGTTCAAAACACGAAATCCTAGACTTCATCTGTCATTTCTTCTGTCCACTGGTTCAGCCAGCCCAGCGTATGTTCAAAACCATTGCGGGTTTCAGTTGAGAATGTATGCATGCAGTCCAAACATTTGACTGCCTTCTGCTTCCATTCAGCCTCGCCATAAGTTATATACCACTGATCAGTGAGGGCAACAACACATTCATCACCAGATCTAGACATGACCTTCTTCTCCGGCTCACTATACAAAACAGCTGTGCCTTCTTCCAAAAGCTTACTTTTAATCAGCGGTTTCGCTTCCTGAACCTTTCTACCACTGAACTCACCTACAATCATTGTTCCATCAGTAAATCCCTTCAGATATGTCATTCTTTTTGCTTCAGCAAGCTTCTCCTTGTCGTTCTAGCTTTTAATCTTAAGATCATGGCAAACCTTCTCTGCTGACTTGTCTCCAAATTCAGGAATGTGGATTATTGGTATAATCTCATAAGGAAGAACCCACTCATCTTTCACTCCATACTTTGCTCTCAATGCTGGCTTTGTGACTAAATCTTGCAGTGCCATGAAATCATCAGGTGAATCACTAGGGACACTAGTCACAATGCCAGTACCTTTGTCAGTCAAGACAGTGAGCATTGGAAGAGCATATATTGTTTCATTGAAGGCAAGAGGAGATTTCAGTGGCAAACCAATCAAATCACTGCCAGATAGCTCACATAAGCAGGTTGGTTTTTCAGGGACCCTGGATAGGTGTTGGTATGCAAGATTAAAAGCAGACCTTCCTGTAAGGATGAAGACATCAGTGTCATTAATCTCAAAAGCACCATACATTCCATCAGGAAGGACCCAGCAATTTGTCTGTCCATACATTGTCTCGGGTCTTAGTGTAGCAGCTGCCAAGTATACCTTCCTCCCTTCCAATGACTTCAGCTTGGGAGGAAAAGGTGATATCACCTCCATTTTAATCAAGACGTATTCTTGTGGCTGCACACCTTCACCTGTTGCCCTATCATGATCAGCACAAGGTTGGCCATCCAACGGAGAGTAGATTGTGTACCTCATGTCTTTAACAACTTTGCCCAATTTCTTCAGCTTCCTCATCTGCCACTTAACAAAAGCATCATAGTATGGATTCATGTCAGTAGTTATGAATGACCTCCTCCAGTCACAACCCAAGCCAAATTTCTTGAGGACCTCCTTTGCCAGCGGAGGGAAGTGAACATCAACAAAAAAGAACGTCAAAGATCAGCGTCTCAAATTGATTCTTTTAACTCAACTAAATTCATATCTGAAGTGTAAAAGAGAGAAGAGCTAACAGAAGCATGAAACATACAGAAACAAACATTTATTTTTGGACGAAGTACAGCATCACAATTCACAATCTCTCTTAACTCGACTGAATTCATATCTTTAGTGTAAAAAAGAGCTAACAGATGCATGAAACATACTTAGCATCCGTTCTGAATGAAATATAAAATCCCAATTTGATATTAACTCAACTGAATCCACATCAGTAACTCAAAAAGAGAAGATATAACAGTAGCATGAAACACACAGAAATAAACCTTTGTTTATAACCAGGTATACCATCACAGTTTGATTGTAGTTCAACTGAATCCATGTTTTAACTTTTAAGTGTAAAGAAGAGAAGAACTAACAGATGTATGAAACATACAGATGCAAGCATTTATCTTTTAAAGAAATAAACCATCACAGTTTAATGTTAAATGAACTGAACTGATATCTGAAGTGTAAAGAAATGGAGAAGCTAACGGACACATGAGAAAAACAGTAATGCACATTTACTTCTGATCAAAGTATAACATCAGGAACTGCCCCCCCCAACAAACACACACACACACAACCCCTGTTCTAAGAACCGAGATGGGTGCGGATATAACATGAGACAAACTGTTCATTCGATTTAGTCTAACTCCAAATTTATTTTGGCACATGAATAGATTTCTACTGATAATTCTGCCGCTATCATCCACGTGGCAGAATGCTGCTATGTTGTCCAAGTTTTATAGGACAGAGATTAGACCTGCTATGTTGTATGGTGTAGAATGCTGGCCTACAAAAACATGGCGTGTTCAAGTTAACAGATAAGTGTTGCAGAAATATATATGTTACGGCCATACAAGAATGGATTAAGTCTGAAACATCATTATTAAAGCGGTAAGACAATTTAAGGCGAGAGCTCCCCTTTTTATCTTTTAAGCGAAAAGGCGTGAGGCGAGGTGACGCCTTAATTATATATATAAATATTAAAAATTAGACTAAATATTATTTATATATATAGCTTAATAGTAGTAGAGATTGATATTAGTTTCTAATCATTTCATCATATTGAATTTACTTGTATACTTAGGTATAAGAAGAGCAATGCGCTTGGTCCGAGACCTGCCGAGCGGAGGCTCATCCGGCCGCATGGAGAATGGTGGGGCTTATTTCTGTTGTGTTAATTTTTTAATGTGAACGTGATTGCACTAGTTTACTTGTTTTATTAATTTTTGTAGGTCATGGGAAGACTTGACTTGGGACGGTACAGGCAGACGTCCCAAGGTGAACGCGGTGTTGGGTAGCCTCTGTCGCTTCTACTACCCTGGCATGGTGGAGCTGAATGGCGAGAGGTTCGCGGCTATGCAGTGGGCTGACTGGGGTCTAAAGGACTATGTCGAGCCAGGGGAGTCAGGGGAAAGCAGTAGCGGAGGGGGAAGTTCAGAAAAAAAACGAAGGACTTGTCAGGTGGCTGTGTGGGACGAGTTCTGGGTGAGTTTACTTTCGTATATAAGCAATTCATTGAATTATTGCTTATCCTAATCTTACTTTAACTTAAATTGTACATTGATATGTAGGGGAGGTTCCAATTGCCGGATGACATCGAGGAGGATCAGGCTCAGTGGACACGTGTGAAGAGGCACTTTCGGAAGTGCGCTGATAAGATAATCAAGGATGCCATGTACAATGCTCGCATCGCGGCCGTCAACTACTACTACAAGAAGATAAAGGGGCAGAAAATGAGCAAAGCATTAGGGGCCAATGAGATCTACCTCACAGAGGAGCAGTACCTGGAGAGCGTTGTGGATTGGCTGTCGAAGGACATGGAAGCCTGGAGGTGGTTGGCTAAGAGATGGGCGTCGCCTGAGTGGATTGCAGAGTCCAACAAGCACCGTGCCAACCGTGGCACTGAAGGACCGGGGCACAGGTACGGCGCCGATGGACACCTTGGTACCGCACGCCGCATGGTAAGTATATAAATCAAACTTGTATGTTACATCTATGAAAATTATATGGTTTAACTCTTCTTTTTCATGCAGGAAGCTGAAAGTGGAGTTGCTCCAAGTTTTATGGAGGTTTACGTCCGTGGTCACCGTGGCCCTGATCCGGCGAACCCTGATGTGCTATGCAGCGAGGCGGCAAGGGAGAAAATGGTAAACAAGTTTGTATTTACGAATTAAATTGCATGTTTTGTGTCTAACTCCAACTTTCTTTGCAGAATGCATATGGGGAGGAAATGACTCAACGCCATGGGCCTAACTTCGACTAGATGCATTCAGACTTAGATGCCTCGGCGTTGTACCATAGTGGCGGGGGTAGAAAGCATGGCAGGTGAGGTGTTTGTGTTTGATTCGACGATTTCATTAACAAGAATGTGTCCACTTAATGGCTCAACTATGTGTATCATGCAGGTTTGCCTTTGGCACCGGCGTTGTGGAATATAACAGGACAATAGGTCAAGGGAAGGCATCGTCTTCGGGAGGGAGTTCTCGCTCCTCCAGGTCTGCTCGAGAGGCTAAGCTGGAGGAGGAGACTCGGGCAGCACAGGAGCAGGCTCGAGCAGCACAGGAGCAGGCTCGAGCAGCGCAGGAGCAGGTTGGACAGCTGACGCAATATATGGCTTCTTATTTTTAGGTAATCCGTCTATCTCATCACGTGTCGTCATTGAATTCAAAGTATAATGTTGTGATTCTAACGTTGCATCCATTTGCAGGAAATGACTACTCGACTCGGCCCTGATATGAACTTGCCCGCTTTTCGCCCTCCCCAGGTAACACTATCTGAACACTTCAATTCCATAGCAACTCTTTCTTTATTATCAAAAATGGCTCGTAGGCACAAGAATGGGGACAGTGGCCAGGACAAGCTCCAGCGTCGCAGCCACAGTGGACCGGTGTTGGGTGGTCGCAGGCACCTCCAGGCACTTGGACGCATCCACCCCAAGGATCGCAGCCAGTCCCGGGATGGGTGCCACCGGTCTCCCAGCCACCGGCGGGCTCTCAGCCATTTCAAGCGTGGATGGCACCGCCACCGACGGGCTGGGTGCCACCACCGCTGGGGTGGCCACCACAACAGTACCCGTGGATGCATGCACAACCTCCTACTCACCATGGATCACAGGTGACGTTCCATGTTTAGTTTTATGCAAATATTGACCAAACACAGCAATGTATATGTATAGTGATAGCAAAATACAGCCTTATTTGAATGATTGATGAATTGCAGGGTTCAGCGTCACATGCTCATGGATCGGAGGGTGGTGTCAACGTCCATGGTGCTGGAGGGAGTGGCCACCTTCCTGGTGGCGGAGGAGGGAGTGGCCAAAACTCCCACAGCCCGCTGGAGTGATCAGTGAGGAGTGAGTAGTGAGTAGTGAGTAGCTTATGGACTTATGGACTCTAGACTTATGGACTAGAGTTTTGTGAATTGTGTATTTGAATGGACAATGGACTTATAGACTCTAGACTTATTTGAATGGACTATGGACTATCTATGTATATGTGAATGTGTTTTGTGAATTATGTATTAGTCTTGTGAATCTGTATATGTCAATTGTGATATATTGTGTATATTGCTGTGAATTATTAATAGGTGCAGAAAAATCTGTTTTGGGGGGGGGAACCATCAATTTTCGTCGGCCTCGGTGGTGGCCGACGAAAATATGTTCCCAGGCTATTTTCGTCGGCCACCACCTAGGCCGACGAAAATAGCCTGCACGTATTTTCGTCGGCCACCACCGGCCGACGAAAATTGATGGTCGACTGCCTTTTTTCGTCGGCTTTGGGAAAGCCGACGAAAATAGGTTATTTTCGTCGGTGCCGACGAAAATAGCCGCATATTTTCGTCGAACTTATTTTCGGCGGCTATTTTCGTCGGCCTGCCGACGAAAATTATCTATTTTCGTCGGGTTAGGCTTATTTTCGTGGGTTTTTGGCCCACGAAAATTTAGGCGTTTCTTGTAGTGTGGTCGAGTCGGTGTACCCTATGGTGAACTGTAGCGAGGACGAACACTGCTGCTACCCTGTCCTTGTGAGATAGCCTTCCTCTTCAAATCACCCAGTTGAACACGCTTGTGTTCAATAGCAAGAGCCTTATCCAGTAGCCTCTGAAATGATGGAAATGTATGCGCCACTAGAGCATACTGCAGTGGTCCATTAAGTCCTTCAATAAAATGCTCCTGCTTTCTCTCATCCTCCACAACTTCCTCCGGAGCATACCTCGACAACTAAATAAATTTGTCCCTGTACTCGCTGACCGACATGTTGCCTTGCTTTAATGACAGAAACTCCTTCTTCTTGATCTTTATCATACCAGCTGGAATATGGTAGTTCCTGAATTGTGTACTGAACTCTGCCCAGGTAATAGTATCAGCAGCATCGTGGGCAGCAGTATAAGAATCCCACCAGTCAGCAGCAGGACCAGTCAGACGTCCAGAAGCATATAAAACCTTCTCCCGGTCAGTGCATTGTGCAATGTTCAGCATCTTCTCAATTGACTTCAACCAATCGTCTGCATCAAGTGGATCTGGCGAACTGGCGAAGGTCAGTGGCTTGTGACTCATAAATTCCCGATGCTTGTCACGAGGTGGAACTGGTGGTGGTGGTGGAGGCAATGGCACTTGTTGCTGTTGTTGCTGTTGTTGAAGTTGTTGTTGCAGCTGCTGTTGTTGCGCCCTCCTTTCTTGGCGTATCTCATCTCTCTCCTGGCGCAACTCTTGGCGTATATCTTCTCTTTCCTGACGCATCTCCTGGCGTTCTTGCTGCATCTGGGCACGCATATCAGCCATAGTGTCTGCCATTTGCTGCATCACCGCCATCTGAGCAGCAACCAGTGGGTCAACTCCGCCTGGTGGAGGATTAGGAGGATTCATCTCTGCTGGCTGTGGCTGAGGTTGTCTATATATCCTTCGAGTGTGTCGGTTAGGAGGCAAATCAATTCCACCACCCCTCCTGGTATTGACCATCTGAGTTAGATACATATGGTAAGAAAGAGCAGTAGACAAGGCAGTAATTACAATCATGTTACTTTGGGGGACTTATTAGCTAAGCAGTTTAATGTTTTACCTACCATAGCTAATTTATTACCTTATGATGGCACATGCTAAGATGTCCATGTAATATTTCAATCAATCAAAGAAGAAAATCAGGCATTGATCATCAGAACAATCAACCAACATTTTTAATAGAGAAAATAGTTTTATTTCCATCTCAGGTTCCCTATCTCTTAAAAATGTCATAAGGGTAGAGATCCCAAGGTGTGAAATCCATGTTGTCTTAGAATAGAGAAGATAAGAATAATCAGAGTAGAACAGTAGAAGGTGAGACAGGATCAAGGTAAGTATAGAAAGAATCAGAGTAAGATAAGTAGGTAAGGGTTGTCCATTTCTATCTAGGTTTCGTCCTACAGTCAACATTTCCTCTGATACCACTTCTGTAACACCCGGTTTTAAAGGACAAAGCCGGGTGCATCTCATACATGCGCCAAGAAGACAACATATATAATAACAGAGTGTATAGAGATAAATGTCATAAAACATCAGAGTAATTATTACATAGCGGAAGACTTATTACAAAATAAAGGAATAAATGTAAACGAACTAAGGATCGTCGGCGCCAATGTCGACCGAGAAACGCCACCTAGATCAGATCGAACTCCTCAGTGTTAGGCGGCTCCTCCTGAACCACCTGTTCTTCTCCTGTGGGAGTGTGTGAGACAGCAAGAGTGAGCTCACATACGTTCATAGCTCAACAAATCGTGGGTAATAATGTGTCATGAACTCACCAAAGGTGGGAGTTCATGAAGTGTAAGGCTGATCAATGTAATAATGGCTGAGGCTAAGCATTGCTTTTATAAGTTGGTCAAAATTTTATTAGCAATTACTAAGTGTAAGTAAATACCAAACCTTAATAATAATAAAGAACAGTAATAGTAAAATAATCCCAAATGCGATGCAAATGTCAAATTGAATTTAAGTTCCATAATTAACCATGTGAGGGTCCGAGCCGCTCATGACCGTGAGCACGGCTAGTATACTAGTTTTACACTCTGCAGAGGTTGCGCATCTTTACCCACAAGCCGTGTTACCCATCTGCCAAGGGGTCATGAATCCCATACACCTCTACCAAGGAAGCGAGGCAGGGTAACACTACGAGGCCTTTACAAAGTTCCACTAGCTTCAGACTACCCGCTATAGTTTATAGGAAGCTCCAGTGCAGGGTTCTTGCCTGACCGCCATCGCAGCAAAATCAAACAAGGACCTCCCTACACTGACCACTCCCCTACTGCCCTTGCCCCTTTCGGGTAAGGTAGCCCTCCACTAGCTTTCCTAGTTAATCAGCCAAGGGCGTCCCATTAAACCCTTGTGGTAGCACTGTTTCCCCGGGTGGTCGCTCCATGTTCCCATTAATTTAATGATCTTAACATGAACAGTAATAATAACAAGATAATAACAGAATAATCATGAATAGTGTATCTCCATACCCAATCCACATAAAGCAATAGCAAGTACTACCCAAAAATATTTCAGGTGTGAACAAGGTATAGAGGTAATCAAAACTGGGGTAACATAAAGGCTCCCATCAAAATTAACCTATGCAGATCATTAAAATTAATAAGAACATGGCTGGGAAAAGTAAGTGATCAAGGGCACAAATTGCCTTCAATGAGCTCCTGCTCAGCTATCTCTACTTGTTGAACCTCAGTTTCCACAGTGGCTTGCTCGTCTACTCGCATCAACACAATACATACATAGTATAGCAAAAATTAACATTGCACCAAACATGTAGATAAAATTTACAGTAAAAATCTATACATTAAAATGAAATCATAGGAACTGGAATCACTAAATTTGGAGTTATAGTATTCAAGTTATGAATTTCCTAAGGTTTATTGTGATTAAAATAGGATTAGATGAGAAATTAATTTTCTAAATGTTTTCATGTCAAAACATAGATACTAAATGATAGAGAATAATATTACAAAATTTTAGGAATTGGAATGACTCAATTTGGAGCTAAAATGAATTTTCTATGCATTTTACAAGTTTCTAGATTTGTTTTTGTATTAAAAATGAATTCCTATAATTATTTCTCTGTTTTAATCTCCTCTGGACTAGGCCTCAATTTCCAGAGAAGTCAGGGGCTATTTCAGAAGAATTCCTAAGACTCATACCGCACTGCGCAGAGGACTGCGGGTTGAATCTCTAATTTTATAAGGGGTTTTCTGCAAAGTGGTTACGCGAAGGGGTATCCTGTGTTTTCAGTCGTTGGATTAGAAACCGACGCACCAGATTACACCACCCTTTTAAAAGAAGCGGTACGAAATCTCCGCCGTTGGATCAAGGACCGGTGGTTCGGATTTAAATATCCCGAGATCACGCCCCAACCGCACGATGCGAGATCAACGGCTCAGGTTGACCCGAGGTGAAACGCTAGCACCGATCTAATCAGAGCCGTTCGCCTTGCATCCAACGGCGCCCGGACAGCCTACCTCCCCCCAACCAGCGGCGCAGTGACACAGAGCGCGCACGGCGGCGCACGCCGGTGAGCTATCCTGCAACGGCGCGCCGGTGCCCGATTCCCAAATTAATTGGGTGCTACACGATGCAGATGCAAGGGCGAGTTTGTCTGGGACATCATACCGAGTTTCGACGCAGTACAGGGGCCCGGCCACGGTGTCGCGTGGTTTATGGTGGCCGGAGCTTCTCCGGTGAGAAATTGGACGCCGACGCACCGAGGAATTCCTCTCGAAGGTCCCCAGGTCGCAAGCGCTTGCCCCGGCGGACCCCACAGACCTCACCACTGAGCAACGACGGCGCACACCGCGAGTTGGATTGCGGCGGCGGATTCACCCGGCTCGGCGAGAATCCCTGGAGCGGCGCAGGCGGTGCGGTGGGAAAATTGCGAGGGCGGAATAAAGAGGGGAAGGAGACGGACCGGTTCCAGATCCTATAAGAACGTGGCCACGGCCGGAGCGCTTCAACGATCATCCCGGAATCCACGCGCCCGCCATGCTCGGAGGAGTTTGTTGCGGGAGGTGGGAGACGGCTGACATGTGGACCCCGCGGACCAGAGGCAGAGCGCGAGTGCGAGGGAGATAGATGACAACGTGGCCCCACCTGTCGGCGCACTCGGTCATGGTGTGCGCGCGAGGAAACTGACCGGCGCAGAGTGGGAGAGAGCGGGCGCGAGCGGCGACTGGCCGGTGGGGCCCGCACGTAAGTCAGCCGCGCGCGCGTGTATCAGAAGCTGGGCCGCGCGGTGTACACCAGGAGGTGGGCCGAATTGAGGGAAGGGCCCAAACAGAATAGGTTTTGCTTTCCTTTTTCTTTTTATCTCTCATTTTCCTTTCTTTGTTTCTAAAGTCCATTTGAAATTCGAATTTAGTTTTCAAACCTTGTACAAATTTGTTTTCAAATCATATTATGAAATGAAAAGTACAAATTTTAGAAATATATTTATATTATTTTTATTTTCATATCACTTCTCTTCTTACTTTTAAACCCTAATTTTCAATGTAGGGCTTAATCCAATTTCTAGTCATTTTTATATTATTATTATTTTTATTTAATGCACAAACATAAAAACTCCAACAAATGCACTTTCTTTTATTTTAGAATCATTGTTTTATTTAGTCACTCTCAATTATATAGGTGTTTTTTTTATGTTGCAAATAAGGCACATAGAATTGAGGCTAACTCTCTATTGTTCCTTGTATACAACTTTGAGTATTACAGTGTAGCACACATGCCCTCAACATGTCTTCCAAAATCTGATTCACCCTTTCTGTCTGACCATCTGTTTGAGGATGATATGTTGAGCTTCTTATTACATGGGTCCCAAGTGATTCCTGCAACTGCTCCTAAAATCGTGCTACGAATGGTGCTCCTCTGTCAGATACTATAGTCCTTAGTATTCCATGCAAGCGAATTATCTCGTCAATGTAAATTTCAGCATACTTTTCCGTCCTATGGGTGGTATGTACTGGCAAGAAATGAGCTGTCTTGGTCAACCTGTCCACAATGACCCAAATAGAATCATGGTCTCGGGAGGTATTGGGCAATCCCATAATGAAGTCCAAGCAAATGTCCTCCCACTTCCAAGATGGTATGGGGAGGGGCTGCAAGGTGCCTGCTCCCTTCAAATGACTGGCCTTGACTCTCTGGCAAGTGTCGCACTCAGCTATATACTTAGCAATTTCCCTCTTCATTTTGGTCCACCAGTATAAGGATCTGAGATCATGATACATCTTGTTGCTGCCAGGGTGCATGGAGAATTTGGATAGGTGAGCTTCATCCAATATCTTCTTTCTGAGTTCGGGATTCTTGGGGACAACCAGTCGGTCTCCAAACCATAGAATTCCTTTGTTGTCCTGACGGAAGCATTTGTATTTGTCCACCTTTAGTTTGATCATTTCCTTAATGACTTGAACACCCTTTTCACCAATCTGTGCCATGACTATCTGCTCATGCAAGGTGGGCTCCACTGAAATATAACTCAAAGCACCGGAGGAAATGACTTCTAGGTTCAGCCTGCACAGCTCATCACATAGGGTGGTTACTCTTGCATCCATGTTCATACAATTACACTGGGCTTTCCTGCTCAAGGCATCTGCCACAACATTGGCCTTGCCAGGATGGTAATGCACCTCCAAATCATAGTCCTTGATTAGCTCTAACCATCTTCTCTGCCTCATATTAAGATCAGCCTGGGTAAAGATGTATTTGAGACTCTTATGATCAGTGTAATTATTACAGTGAGCTCCCATCAAGTAATGTCTCCAAATCTTGAGAGCATGAACTACAGCTGCTAACTCCAGGTCATGTGTGGGGTAGTTCTGCTCATGGGGTCTGAGTGCTCGGGAGGCATAAGCAATGACTCTGTTGTCTTGCATTAAGACACATCCCAATCCAGTACCGGAAGCATCGCAATAAACCTCAAATGGTTTGGTGTTGTCTGGCTGAGCTAGCACTGGTGCTGTTGTCAAATGCTGCCTTAGTGTATGAAAGGCATCCTCACACTTCTGGCTCCATTCATACTTGACTCCCTTCTTTAACAGTTCAGTCATTGGCTTGGCAATTCTGGAGAAATCCGGAATAAATCGTCGATAATACCCTGCCAATCCCAGAAAGCTCCGAATCTGCCGCACTGTAGTAGGAGGTTTCCAATTCATCACTTCTTGTACCTTCTCAGGATCAACTGATATCCCATCCTAAGAAATGGTGTGGCCTAGAATTTTTATCTCCTTCAGCCAGAAATCACATTTGGACAATTTAGCATACAACTGATGGTCACGTAGTCTCTGAAGTACGGTATGTAAATGCTTGGTGTGCTCGACTTCATTTTTGGAATACACCAGAATGTCATCAATGAAAACCACCACAAATTTATCCAGCTCTGGCATGAACACTGAGTTCATCATATACATGAAATAAGCCGGGGCATTGGTCAGCCCAAAAGACATCACCAAAAACTCATAAAGCCCATATCTGGTAGAGAAAGCTGTCTTGGGAATATCACTGGCACGGATCTTGATCTGATGGTAACCCGAGCGAAGGTCTATCTTGGAGAACACTTTGGCTCCTACCAACTGATCAAACAAAACATCAATGCGGGGCAGTGGGTATTTGTTTTTGATGGTCACCGCAATGAGAGGGCGGTAATCGACACGCATCCTCAGACTTTCATCCTTCTTCCTTACGAACAAGGCTGGACATCCCCATGGTGAAGTACTTGGGCGAATGAACCCCTTGTCCAACAGCTCTTGTAGCTGCTTTTTCAATTCCGCCAATTCTGCGGGAGGCATCCTATAGGGTCTCTTGGATATAGGTGCAGTTCCAGGTTGCAATTCAATTGTGAACTCTATGTCTCTATCAGGTGGCATCCCTGGCAATTCATCCGGGAAAACATCTGGGTAGTCACAGACCACTGAGATCCTCTTAACCGGGGATTCTATCATAACGAAGGCACAGGAACGGGTACAACCCTGATCGGGCAGATATAATGTGGTTTCACCACAAGTAGGCAAGTGCACTTCAATGGCCCTTGCTGCAATATCAATCAATGCCTGATGTTTGGTTAACCAGTCAGTTCCCAATATGATATCCATGCCATCCAAACCCAAAATGAGGAGGTTGGTTTTGATTATCAAACTACCAAACTTTATAGCCACATTCTTGTTGATTTGATAGGTGGCAACCCTGCCTCCTGGTGTTGAAATTGTAATACCCCCATTGGTGTGATGGAAGGGTAGCTGACATTTGGCACTAAATTTTGCACTGATAAAACTATGCGATGCACCAGAATCAAAAAGAATAATTGCAGGATAATTCAAAACTGAAAAGATACCAGCCATGACGGGTGCTCCCTCTGGAATGTCAGCCATGGTGGTGAAGTTCAGTTTGCCTTGTCTCACTTGCACCTTCTGTCTCTTGCCTTGATTTTGGTTGGCATTCTGTCCCTGCCTCTGCTGGTTTCTGGGGAAATTCTTGGCATAATGCCCGGTGTTACCACAAGTGAAACACTTGTTGTCATTGGCCTGGCGATACTGCGGCTGCTGTGGCTGATTGTTCCTCTAAACTGGAAACTGGGTGCGGTTGGGTGCCTGCTGCTGCTGTGGTCGGATCACCCAACGTCCTTGCTACTGCTGAGGTCCCCTTTTCTGAGGGTCAGATACGATCCTGAAGCGCTGTGGCTGAGCTAAAGGTCCTGCCACAGGGGTCTTCCTCTTCTTCTCTGCCTGCCGTGCTGTGATACAATCCTCCTGAGAAATGGCCATGTTGACTAACTCATTATAGCTGTTGGCCCTGACTGTGTTGAGACGGTCGCAGAGCTTAGTGCTGAGTCCCCTCTTAAATCTGTCCCTCTTCTTCTCATCAGTGTCTGCATGATATCCGGCATACTGGCACAGGTCATTGAAGGCCTGAGCATACTGTAACACTGTCCGGTTCCTCTGAGTGAGTGCTAGAAACTCATTGAGCTTGCGGTCCATAATGCCTGCTGGTATATGATGCCCCCTAAAAGCTGCCTTGAACTCTCTCCATTCCACCTCATGGTCAACTAGCTGCATAGCAAGAAAATGGTCCCACCATGTCCGCGCGGGTCCGCGAAGCTGCTGGGTGGCGAACCTGACCTTAGTCACCTCTGAACAAACTCCATTGAGTAGTGGGAATTTGGATTCCACTACCCTAAGCCATACATCAGCATCAAGTGGATCATCTGCCCTGGTGAACAACAGTGGCTGGGTACTAAGGAACTCCTGATAAGTGGCTGCTGCGGGGTGTCGCTGATGATCACCACCACCATAATCCTAAGGTGGCGGCTGACCCTGCGCCAACTGTCGCAGAATCTCGTTCTGTTGAGCCATCAGCTCTTGCAGAGTAGGAGCTGGTGGAGGTGGTGTAGGAATGCGCTCTTTCTGTCCACAACGCGCTCTTCCTGCCATCTGAAAAATCAAGGATGGTCTCAATATCTCATTATTGAAGTTAGAGTTCATACATGGTGAGAGATCTGAAAGGGTAAGACCAATGTTTTCTTGCATAATTCATAAAAGATACCAGGTGTCATAAACTTTTCTTCTTAATTTAAAGCTGACATCATTCATCATCCACATTTCCAAAAGAGTTTGTCATGATTACATCAATAACTCAAAAGACTCAACTCTATCTAGCCTAATACCCCAAGGGTGCAAAAGCTAAACTAGCCTCGAGGAGTTCTACCGTCACAGACTTCTAACTCTATCTGTGCGACCTAGTGAGCAAACGAGGCAACGCTCGACTCGGGGGAAGGTGGTCTCCCTGAGCCAGCAGTGTCCAAGCTGGAGGCAGGTTCCTCTCCTCCCTCGATGTTGACATCCTCGTTGGCCTCCATGTCCTGGATCTCCTGGTGGTGCATATCCAGATGCTGGTTAGCCTCCGCAAGCTGCTGCTGAGTGTTGATTAACTGATCCTCAAGAACCTCGATGGTGTTCTCCCTGGTTCCCACTAATTCCTCAAGCTCTTGGATCCCATTTGACAATTGTTCCACTTGTAGGTCTTTTTCCACCATCTCAGTGGACAAGTCAACCACAAGTTCCTCTCTGTTATCCAAGGTGATCTTGGTAGCCTCCAACAATGCCATCAGATGGGACATTGCCTCTCCACGCAACACTTGCAGATGATACAGGGCATTCATGCACCATACCGTCAAGTGAGCAGTCTGACCTGGGTAAATAGCCCATATATCCTTGGCATGCTCCACTCGGTCCTTCCACATTGGGTCGTCCTCCTTCTCCGTGGGGAACAAACCAATGGGGTGAGTGGACAGCTCCAAGGGGTGGAATCCGCAAAAGGTGGTCAGTCCGTGAAGAGCAATCGCCTCGATAGTATCCTCAGCCTTGTATCCAAAAGACTCTGAATCCAATGAACGCCAGCCTGACTGTAGGGGATGAGGCTCCAGGGTCATCCTCACCCTACAGCGTGGCACTCGGTGCTTGTCGAACAGCCGGACCGCTTACTAGGGAGGCATCGTGTAACCAGCTCCCTGAAGTACCTCCCACAAGATACGGGGGAAACCCTCTCGTGCAAGCCCATCAGTGTGGGACTGTTCATTCCCTTCGTCCATGGATCCGTGAGAAGTCATCTGTGTACGGTTAAGCGTAAGTAAAAAGAAAAAGAACTATAAAATAAAAAGGGATCAAACTCAGCCTTTCTATGACTACGACAATGGCACTGGGTGTACTTAGTCTGTTATTACAGTGCATTAAGGTTCCTACCCAATTATCAAGTATTTTAAGTAAGGATGCATGCATGCTCGTCCTAAGCGACCTCATTCCAACTTAGGGGGAATAGGAAAGAACTCCCATCCCTTATAGTAGCCGGTAGGGCTTATTCAAATAGCCACCTAGCTACCCCTCTATTATCCT
Source organism: Zea luxurians (assembly GCA_029449295.1). Lineage (NCBI taxonomy): Eukaryota > Viridiplantae > Streptophyta > Magnoliopsida > Poales > Poaceae > Zea > Zea luxurians. The sequence goes on from JAOPSE010001364.1 coordinate 78,863, forward strand.
AAGGCTTCACGTCCTAGGTCTATCCTTATCGTCCTGACGATCTATCCAACATTTGTTTCTAACAAGTTTTACTTTGAAAAGGGATGATATTTATAGTTTATTGATTCCTCTGTGGTGGTACGAGCTCCGATACCAGCTGTGGCAGAACCGCCCGAATTATTCCAACTTAAGTGCTTAGGTCCCGCCTTAGAGGCTAGACCACACTTAAATAGGAATAACACGTCAGTCCCTCGGATCTAGTCCGACGAGGCCACTAATAGGATCAAGTACCACGTACTCACTAGATGGTGAGGCACAGAGCAAATACAATAAAGCATAAAACCATACATTGAGGAGTATTAAATTTATTACATCATCATCGGAGTTTAGCAAAAGTAGTCATCATTGTTCGGAATGCAGCGGAATAAAACTAACGATAAATAAACAGAGAGACGGGGAAGCCTGTCCCATCACTCCTCATGCTCCTCCTCTGCCGAGGTAGGGTCCCACTCGACTGTCCAACCCGGTGGCAAGGTGGACGGCCAAGTCACTCCAGCAATCATGTCCTCTAGAGAACCTGTAAAAAATTATGCCACAAGCAAGGCTGAGTATACTAATACTCAGCTAGACTTACCCGGTGTGAGGAGTCTACTCCTCTACCTCTAGACATGCAGATGTTTGGCTGAGGGGTTTGGTTGCCAAAAGCACTAGCTGAGTCTATAAATCAAGTTTTTGCTTTTTCAAGTTTTAGTGTGACTCTCTTAAGACTAATTGTGAACTATCTACTCAATCATGGTATCAAGCAAATTAGCAATCAAATATCTTTTGCCAAAACATCACATTTCCACTTGTTACTCAATGTAGCAGCATGGATCAAGCAGTCTCATTAGCTGCGAGAAGCAGACGATTCGAATCGAGTTTTTAAACCTTGCAAGGTAAACCTAAACATACGACGTGGCGAGGCACTCTGTCCCCACACACATCAACCGTCCCCATCGATTCCCTGGCAACAGATCAAGGCTCACCGCCTTGGCGTACAATGCCTCACTGACCCCGACTGCCGAAGTGCAGTGACCGCACTTGTACCCACCATAACCGGAATGGGAGACCACATCATCAGGTTGCGTGAGGGGATATGTCTGCTGGCAGGTTCAATCAGGTACTAGGCTTACCGATTTACCATATTTCTCGGCATATGTTTAGTACGTTCAAATGCTTGACTCACGGTACCACGCCTTAATCCTTATTCCAATTTCCACCTCGTAGACAATCAATCCCCATGGATTGTTGTCCACAGACCAACATCATTATGCTATGAACGTGGATACAACCAATTCCTGACCTCGCGCGAGTGCTGGAAAAATCACTCGACTTCTACCGAGATCCCTAATTAGTAAGCAGCTACTCGACCTAGCATACTAGTATCCATCTCAAAAGGAATCCTGAGTTCATGCAACTAGGGTTCCAAGCAACTCCTACACTTAAGTGCACAGTACAAGCCTACAAACATTAAGTGTAGTAAAATAGCATATATAGAACTGGTTATGCTTAAACCGGGGCTTGCCTTCCAAAGCTGGGGCAGGCAGATCCTCTGGGCAGGCTCTGGTGCTGGATCCGGGGCTACCTCCTGAGCAACTCCTTGCTCCGGCACGAGGATGTACTCTCCGTCAGCGAGGTTGCAATCTATCGAATGCAATGAATAATTATATGTTTGCTATGATTATGCAGGATTTAGTAATCATTATGCTAAGTGAAGAAAAACTAAGTTAGTTAATAACTTCGGGTTTCCAGGTTATAAGAGGCTCTTAGTGGCTTATGCTTATTAAATTAGGTTTGAGGTTTTGTTTAGAGATAAGCATAGTGGATTAAGACTTGGATTGCTCCTTAAATGTTTTAGTAGGCACTCAAGGGGTTTTGCTGGTTTGGTTAGGGTAACATTAGTCTCCACCATTAAATTCCCTTTTTATTTTTCTATTTATGATTTTTGAGTGTGTTTGAACAACAACAGTGATTTAAAATTTTTTCCAAAAATTTTGTAAAAATTACAGTGAGTTACTATTGGTCACTGTAGTCTGTCCTATAAATTTGGGATCCAGAATAATTAGAATAATCCCTGGACAAAAATACAAAATTTGGGGCAAAAAGGGTCACTTTGTACTACAACTCTTATCTAGGGGTGGGTTCTGTTCTAAGAGTCATTTTTACTGGTATCTATAGGTAATAACATGCTTCTGTGCCAAAAATCACAAAAGGCTACTTAGTGGTTATTTAGTTATGATTTTCTAAAGTTTAATGCTAAAGAGACACTTACAACTAACTTGTTATCTGAAAAATATCAAACAACAGAACTCATAATTTTTCTATGTTCATCATAACAAAACATTAGTTATCCCAAGGTTTAGGGTGATGTCTCCTCAGGGTTATTTTTCTAGGGTTTTTCTAAGTTTTCCTTGTTTTCCTAAAATAAAAGGTATCTCTTTATTTTTATACTAAACAAAGGTCAAACAAAATTTTCTATTGAACCATACTGAATAAGTAAGCTAACAAAAATGTGGGTGCTCCCTGGTTTTCATTTTACACTACCTATTATATTTTCTTTAACTTTAAGCTGAAAATGATTTAAATGACAAACTCTACCTTAAATGGGTGTACAAAGGGGTTTAGTATTTTTAAACAGGTTAGGAAGTGATGAAGTACTTCTCTGAATTTTCTTAACCCTAGTCTAATAGTGTAGCTATTTTTCCCTATTTCATTTAGCTTTTGACCAGATAATCAATTAAATCATAACTATGAAGTCTTCTGCAATACTTGGGGGGTTTTTATATTTTTCCTAAGTGGTTTACATTATTCAGGATCTGGCAAAATTAATTTGACTCGATTTGGGTAATCAAAACTGAAGTTATGAATTTTTCAAGTTCTATTTGGATTAAATCAGAATATTTAAAAAAAGTTTCCTAGAAAACCACTTTGCATCGAAGGCCCTGGGTTCTTTCTAAATCAATCCCTTCAGTTATACTCGTGTGCCACTATTCCCTTGAGTCGCTGACAGTGCACAAAACCCCCTGCCCTTTTCTTCTTCTCCCCCAAGGTCCCTCCCCTAACTTAAATAGTACCCGCGGGAGTAAAAAGGGTGGTGCGGCTTACCAGCAGCGAGAGAGGTCCTGCGAGGGGCGGGGTTGGCTCCGGGAGGTCCTTGCGGTCACAGCAAGGTACGGCTCGACGGCGGTGGTGGCCGGAATAAGCCGGTCCACGTGCGCAGGCGGGTGAACTCGTCGGCGGCGAGAGCTCCGGCCTAACCACGGCGACATAGGTCAATCCAAGGGCACGGGGAGCTTAACAGGGTGTTGATGAGTCGACACATGCAAGGAATTGGAGAACAACTCACCGTGGAGCTCGGTCTACGTTCACCGGCGGTCGTGTGAAGTCCGGCGACCGTGGACTGTCTTCTCCGGCGAGGCAAAGTTTGATTCCTTGCTCGGGGAGCTTCACCGAGGCATGCACGGTCTACTCCGAGGGTCGGATGCAGCTGGGATAGGCTCTGCTGGCTGGTCTACGGTGGCGGGTGCTCGGGTGGCCGCGGGCACGCCGTGCGCGGGGCAATGCCGGTGAGCTGGTGCTCCGGTGAGGTCGAGCGCGCGCGGGTGAGTACGGTCGAAGTCCCTGGTGGCTTTATAGGCGCGGGCATGGGCAACGACGCTGGCCTGGCTTGGCGCGACGCGGGGGCACGCAGGGGCGGGCGTCGGGTGTGCTCTGGCGAGCTCAGAGCGCGTCGAGCACGTGGCTCTTTGCTTCTGCCCTTGTTCTTCCCTCTGTTGAGCGGCCAAAACGTGCGAATCTTGCCCTAAGACCTGTGAGAGATCTCTTCCCTGCACCTAGAGCTATCTAGTTCATGTGAGTTTTGAGGGTAGATATGGTCGGGTTTGAGAGATATGGGGGTGGGAAGTTGTCTCTGTCCTAGCTGTCCTAACCGAGACAAAACATGTGCCAAGTCGTGTCAAACGACTTAGGGTTGGGTTCAAACTTTTCCAGGGTGTTCTAAAGGTATTTTGGCGCCACTTTGTCAATTGGGCCAAGTGGTTTTGAGTTTGGGATCAAGGTGAACATGTTTGATCTTTGCAAGAGGGTTGGTTTTGGAATTAGAAAAATCCTGATTTTCCTTTTATGCTCAACCCTTTGGTGAACCTTTTGGGGTTTTTCTGAAATCTTTTTGGGGTCACTTTCTTACTATTATTTGTAGGGTATCAAGTGTACTACAACTTTTATAATTGGCCCAAGTCATGATCATGTGGTTTTCATAACCTTTTGGTCATACTTACTTCTAGGGATCCAATTGTCTAAAGGGGTTTGAATTATGATTTGGGCAAATCTCCCCCTTATATGTGCATGATAAGTCAAGGCATGACATCTAAGATGGGTTGCACTTATTTAGGATCTTGATTTCCAAGTTTGAAGTCCTTCACTCAAGTTAAGTCACATGTGATGATGGGCTTTCGTTGTTTAGTCTTTAGTGAAAATCCTAAGTAACACCTGGGGTGTTACACATCCTGTGTGTCTTTTGTCATAAGAAAGAGGCTTATCTCCTAGAGGCAAAGCTTCTTGTAATAGCTTATTGTAAAAACAAATGGTTAATTATGTTTTTGAGGACCTTCCGGAGGAGAAGGCCCCCAATAGTAGCAATCTTCTCTACGTTGGTTCTCTCCATATGTTCGTAGAACCCGGACAGCACTGGGTCGACAATCTTCTTCCCGTCAGCCATCGAACCGAAGGACGTTGAAATGCCAAAGCTTAAAATCCAATTAAACCCGACAAAGCAAGAAAGTTTAAAATAACGGGCACAGTGTAAGCAACTGGAATGGCACAAAAATGTTTTCAATGTGGACTCCTATTTATATGCCTAGCGCCCCATGGTTTGGTGGGTCCTGCATGTCAGTGCCATTCGCTATTCTAGCGAAGGGAAGGAGTTTTTTCGAACCTTCGGCTAAAGGCCTTCGTTCATGTCGCAGTCTAAATTTGTTACAAAGAAACAAATTAATACTGCGAGGGGCTACTGTTGGGGGCCTTCTCATCCCGAAGGTCCTCAAAAACATAATTAACCATTTGTTTTAGCATAAGCTGTGGCGGAACCGCCCGAATTATTCCAACTTAAGTGCCCAAGTCGCACCCTTAAAGGTAGCAACACACTTAAATCGGAATAACTTGTCAGTCCCTCGGATCTAGTTCGATAAAGCCACTTATCCAGGATCGAATACCACTAGCTCACTCGAAGGTGAGGCACAGAGAAATACAATAAAACATAATACCACAAATTTAATAAGTATCAATATTGATTACATTATCAGAGTTTCAAAAGCAATAACAATATTTTAGTGCAGCGAAAATAACTAATGAAGAAAACCAAGTAACATGGCGAAGCTTGACCACGCTACTCCTCCTTGTCCTCTCCTATGGAAGCAGTAACCCTCTCGACCATCTATCCCGGTGGCAGGGATGGAGGCCAAGTCACACCATCAACCAACACAAGGAGGTACCTGCAAAAATTATGCCACAAGCAAGGCTGAGTATACTAATACTTAGCTAGACTTACCCGGTGTGAGGAGTCTACTCCTCTACCTCTAGACCATAAAGCTGTTTGGCTGATGGGTTTGGTTTGCCAAAAGCACTAGCTGAGTCTAAAATCAAGTTTTAGCTTTTCAAGTTCTAGAATAATAATTTTAGACTAGATGAGTACCTAGCTATTCATACATGGTATCAAACATTATATCAATCAACATATTTTTCCAGTCATCTCATTTCCACTTATTACTCAATGCAGTACAATGGATCAAGCAGTCTCATTAGCTGCGAGAAGCAGACGATTCGAATCGAGTTTTAACCTTGCAAGGTAAACCTAAACACACGACATGTAGGGGCATTCCGTCCCCACACACGTCAACCGTCCCCATCGATCCCCCGTTCGCGACTAGGACTCACCGCCTTGGCATACAATGCTCCACTGACCCCGGCATCTGCCGTGCAGTGGCCGCACTTGTACCCACCATATCTAGAATGGGAGACCCAGTCTCAGGACAAGTGAGGGGTAAAGTTCGCGCCTGGCTTCACTCAGGTACTAGGTTTACCGGTTACCATATTTCCTGACATGTGTTCAGTACTTTCAAATGTTTGACACAGGTATCCGCATGTTAATCCTTATTCCAATTTTGTCTCATAGACAACGCATCCCCATGAATCCGTGTCCATAGACCATCATCATTCTGTTATCAAAATGGATACAACCAATTCCTGACCTCGCGCGAGTGCTAGAAAAATCACTCGACTTCTACCGAGATCCTGATTTAGCATAGCAGCTACTCAACCTAGCATACTAGTATCCATCTCAAAAGGAATCCTAAGTTCATGCAATTAGGGTTTCAGGCAACTCCTACACTTAAGTGCACAGTACAAGCCTACAAACATTAAGTGTAATAAAATAGCATATATAAACGGTTATGCATAAAACCGGGGCTTGCCTGGAATTCAACACTAGATAGTGTTTGCTAGATGACACTCGCTTGGCGAGCATCCACTGGTTAGGTCCGTCATTCTTCAGGTCGTCCACCAACTGCATCTTATTATTGGCATCATATCACTTGCACGATTATCATCTCTCGGTCCTAAATGAGATGCAAGATGCATATGTATGAATATAATGAAAGTAGCACAAGATATTCAAATACACAGTAGCGAACTAAACATTAAATTGGAAGACACGTAAACCACCACACGTTAGCATTAGATATCTACACTTTATCGAGCGCACAACATCAACACCACTGGAAGGGCGACGATTACTACCTATAATTAACCAACGCAACATGACATCACATGCACAAGCATTTATTTAATTTCTACGGCTTTTCATTAGTTCTTTTATTAATCACACAAAAGCATCCCAAACACCGGTTTAACAGAGGACCTATGCATCAATGTCTATGGAAACTCCTATATCACAATCAACTTAGAGAAGGAAACATATAAAACAAGACACACATGTCATCTCTAGCTTAGCCATGGCAAGTCTACATTAATTAAGAGCTAACCAAACATTTTTAGCGAAAAGGGTGAACTAAACAATCAAATGCGCACTTGCAGATTTTTAGGACAACAACACAACAGTCACTCATTTTAATCATAACTCTTCAAATATTAATCCAAAAATAGCAAACTAAGACTTTCTGGAAAGCTTAAAAAATGAACTACATCTTTAGTATTTTCATCACAGGGTGACTAGACACTTAACAAGGTTAAATAGTGCTAACACAACAGCTCTGTCTAGATTTGGACAGATTCAGACTTGCAACTTCAAAAATTCACAACTAAAGATTCAGACATCCAAACAAAGTGATCTTAGACTTTCTGGAAAGCTAATTAAATGTTCTAAAAATCATTTATAAACATCCCTGACTGGTTTAATATGTATCAAGGGTAAAATACACTATGAAGGCTGTGCTGTCCAGAACTGGACAGATTTAGTCTTCACACCTTAAACATCCATAACTTAATCTTCAGATCACCAAAAAGAGTGATCCAAGACTTTTTTGGAAAGCTCAGCAAAAGTACTACACAAATTTTATAATCACTAAGAAGTGATTCAATGTTTAACTAAATCAAACAACACAGTTTTCGAAATCTGTTCTGACAATATACAGAATACAGCAACCATTTTGTAAAATTCATAACTCTTGAACTATCAGGCATATGGTTATGAAATTTTAACACAAGCAAGATAAGAAAAGCATCTACAACTTTATTATAACGACTATGAACAGATTATAACATTAACTTAAGCAAACACTTCAATCTCTGAAATCTGTACAGAAATTGGATAGATTCAGTTACTGAATTTGTGAACAGCACAACTTCTAAACGACCAGACTTATTGCTGTCAAATTTAAACACAAGTAAGATAATAAAGTTATCTACAACTTTTCTATATGGCTTTTCTACAGAAAACACAATTTAGTTTATTAAACAAACAGCACGACGAAAAAGTGCGTGCAGCCCAAAACAACAACTAATAAAATTCAACTCCTAATTACTTCAAGAATTGCCGCGTTCTAGAGACTTGAACCATTCTAACACTTTACCATGTGTTAGAGTTAAATTAATCAAATGAGGACTAACAAGTAGACTTACTAACTTTTATCCAAGTCATTTTGTGCTCTAGAATTACCATAGGCAATTAACAACACATCTACCGCAATAATCATACCCAGTATATGTGTGTATATCGATGCACTCTTCACACAATAATTTGCATTTTAAATTATACATCACATGAGCACTACTAATTTTATCCACGACCATAACCATGCGCATTTGGACTACAACAAGCAATTTATCGCGATTACGTGCTTAACCCAAGCTATCTAACAATTCGGCTAACTAGAGCAACGACATAGCTGCTAAATAACATACACGTCGGCTTGTCTATTATTATCGCAATCCGAGACACAACATACACTACAATATTTTTATAAACATTCTTATTCACAAGTATTTTCGCACACCGACCAAATCATACGAATCATAAACCACTGATCCCCAACTCGCAATCACCATGCATTTACTTCCCAAATCATGAACACATACATGTTTATCATACGAACCGAGTATTTTAATAATTATCCTAAAACAACTAACTCCATTACACAACTTGTACCACAAACCTACTTGACTTACTTGAAGTGTTTGCTCAAAATTGTGAGCACAATCATACACTATATGCGAAGCATAATTTATCGAACGCACAATACACATCGTCACGACTCGACTTATAAATATAGAGAAAGCGATGACTACTTTGGCATGTCACCACCTCTCTATATAAGCCAAAACAATTTCTACTATCTGTGACACCCCAGGTGTCTATTTCGGGTTATGTCGGAAGAATTATCCTAATCTTGAATGCTTAGTGAAAATTTCTATTTCTCGATCGTGTCTATCTCTGTCTATCAGGCTTTCTCATGGAAGTTCACCGAATTCGGAGTTATTCGATCGCGAGAAACAACCAATTTTGGAGCGTGTTAAAACTTTTAATTCTCGGAACTCATGCAGACTCGAAGATCATTCTCGAATTATAAATCTCATCTGAAGCTCTTTAAATCAAACTCTCGACGACTGTTATCCGATCTGAGCCTCTAAATTCCTGAACTTCGACCTATGTTCGACTAATTTATCCGGGTCCGTATTCTCCAATGGGATACTCAGTACGTCGCCCTCTAATTAATTCTTATCCGACTCGACTCATACCTCTGTGTTGGATCCGAATTCAAAAATCAACATCGGTGACGATTTTTAAATGTCACGGTTTCTCTCTTTCAATCATAAATTCGAAAGCCGGTCGTATTCCAAGGCAATTTATTTTCGGATCATGCTTAGGGAAATTATTTTTGAGCGAATTCAAATCAGACTCTCGGCCGAAATTAATCGCTCAGTCATCCATTCGTCCGAACTCTTTTCGCTCTGTTTTTCCGTAGCGACGAATTCCGCGAGAGCATTTTTATTCCGGAAAATAAATTAGCGCAGCCCGATAACATGTTTGGGCCAGCCCAACCCAGCCCATTTGGCCCACTAAGAAAACCCTAACCCTAGCCATCTTCTATAAATATGGGTGCTCACTTGGAAATTTTACATTCCCACCCTCCATTTTTTTCCAGCCGCCACAACCCCTCTCCCTGTCTTCTTCCCAGCCGAGCAGCGGCTCTGCGAGCTCCCCTCCATGGCGTCCTCCCCTCCTCTCCCACGGCTGCAGCAGGGAGCGCAGCCCCTCCCCGCGAGCTCTCTCCTCTTGCTGCCTGGCCGAGCTCGCTGTTCTCCCTGCTCCACGGCGAGCAGCAGCTCGTCCACCTCTTCCTCCCATGGTGCCCAGAAATTCCTGCAGCAAGGACTCCACAGCAGCAGCGAGCTCGCTGTCTTCCATGGCGTGGCGCCTCTGCTCAGCCAGCAGCCATGGACGCCCCCTGCCACTGCTCCACATCTGCATGGAGCCGAGCTCTCCCCTCTCCACCAGCCAGCTCCCCTTCCTTCTCCCCCTTCTTCCCCATGGAAGCCGAAGCCCCTTTCTGCTTTCTCATCTCCCTTGGCTGCCAAGCCCAACAATGGCGCCCAGATTTTTTTTTCAGTCATCTCCCATGGCATTTCCCCCTGCGAGCAGCGCTTATCCGTTGTCTTCAACCTCCAGCCGCTCCCATCTCCCTGCAGCGCCCTGTCTGTTTTTTTTCACCCAGCCGATTCCCCCTGCTGTCCCCTGCGCCCTGCATATTTTTTTTCCATGGAAAGCAGCAGGAGCAATGCCGCCTAGGCCCCTGCTCCTCCCCTCTGCCCCACAAAACAGCAGCCGCAGCGAGCCACCGTCGTCCATGGCGAGCAGCCTCTCCCCTCATCGCGTGACATTGCTCTTGTGCTCGCTGCGCAGCCCCATCCGCGACACCGTCGAAAACCGTGGTGAGAAACACTCCGCTGCCCTTGCTATTATCATATTTTTGTGCTCGGAAAAATGTTGAACTGTTGCGTGTGTCTAATCGCAGCTAGTGGTCGACGCCGCGCTTCGCGCCTTGCCCGTTCGACGAAATGCCAAGCCATGTGGACAACCCATGCATCTAGTCCCGACTCGTTCAGGTTGATTGATTTATAGTTTATAATACATATGCTTTGGTTGATGTCGGACAATGCATGTATATATGTGGATGTGTGTAATATGTTTCGGCAATACACGTTAGTAGGATCGCATTTGCGGTTAAAGAATAAGCGGGTGTTGAGGTGTGCGATTTGTAGTTTGTCTAATTACGTTTTGGGTCGATGTGGTGTATAGTGGTGTTTGATTAGATGTGGGCATAAAATGTTTGGATTATATGCCGTGGCAAGGTCGCATTCACGTTTTGGTAAACACGCGTGTCGTGCTTGTTTTATGTGATGAGTAAGTTTGGAAATATAGGTGATGTGAGGATTGAATTAGTACACGTATGTGTGTGTGTGCCGTAGTGTATTATAGTAGTGGTGGCGTGAGATATTTAATTGAGGTGCGCGGGTATATGCCGTAATATGGTTATACTCGCAACAAAGAAATATGTATGTATTGTGTGACCCGACGTTTAGGTTGCTAGTGTATAATCGTGTGAAGGACTCTCCCGATGGTCACGTGACTAAAGGGTGGTGTAGTGGTAAAGCGAGAAGTAAGTTTAATATTTTTAAAAAAACGATTAGTTGATAGCACCTGTCGGTGTCGTCATGCTTTCTGTGGTATGGCGGGTCGATGCCTTGCCTTGTCAAATATTGCAGTCCATGCCCCTTTGGATAAATAAATGTCTTGTTGGTCGATTAGAAGTCTTATACGAGTGTTATCGCAGTCCAATAACTATTGGAGGCAAGTAGCGTTCATGAGTCAATCCTTGCTAAAATTGAAGAACGGTCAGATAACATATGCCCATAAGTGCTTTAGGTCTTCAGTAGCCAGTGTAAGTCTTATGGAGTTTTATGCCATGTTTTAATGTCTCTATGTTAGACCTCCTAAAATATGGTGTTTTAAGTGACTTGTGTGTTGTCCAATTTAAGTTGAGAAAAGGTTAAGAAACATTAATTAACCTACTCTCACCCATGTTTTGAGTTGCAATGTCTAAATGGTTCGCTAAGTCTTCTACTGTGATTAGCCAACTCATGTTAAATAGGAGTCGATTTCGTTAAGTGTTTGATATATATGTGTTGTTTCGGATTGCGATGATAAGAGGCAAGCCGACGTGTAGGATGTATAGCGGGCTATGCCGTTGCTCTAGTTAGCCGACTTGTTAGATGACTTGGTTAAGCGCGTAATCACGATAAATTGCTTGTTGTGGTCTAAATGCGTATGATTGTGGTCGCGGATGAAAAGTAGTAGTGCTCATGTGATATCTAAATTAAAAATGTAAATTGTTGGGTGAAAAGCGTTTCGATATTTATGATCGTAGAGAATGCGTTGTTAATTAAGTATGGTACTTCTAGTGTTCGAAAGGACACGAATAAAAGTTTAGTAAGTCTACTTGTTAGTTCTCCCTTGGTTATGTTAACTCTAACAAATGACAAAGTGTTAGAATGATTTAAGTCTCTAGAACATGGCAATTTTTGAATTGTATAGGAGCTGAAATTTATTGATTGATGTTTTGGGCTGCACACGCTGTTTTTGTCGTGCTGTATGCTTGATGAACCAAATTGTGTTTTCTGTAGATATGTGCTATAGAAGAGTTGTAGATAACATGATTATCTTGCTTGTACAAAAATTTGGCAGCCATTAACCTGATCGTTTAGGAGTTGCGCTTTTCACAAGCCCAGCACCTGAATAAGTCGAATTTCTGAACAGATTTCAGAAATTGCAATGGTTGATTAAGTTAATGTTGAAATCAGTTATTGGTGTTCACAAGAAAGTTGTAGACAACTCTATTATCTTACTTGTGTTAAAATTTGACAGCCACAGGTCTGATAGTTTAGGAGTTATGCTTTTTACAAATTCAGTAACTGAATCTGTCCAAATTCTGTACAGATTTCAGAAACTGTATTGTTTGCTTAAGCTAATGTTAGAATCAGTCCTTGTCGATTATAAGAAAGTTGTAGAGGCTTTTCTGATCTTGCTTGTGTTAAAATTTCATAACCATAGGACTGATAGTTTAAGAGTTATGAATTTTACAACTTGGTTGCTGTGTTCTGTCCACTGACAGAACAGAATTCGAAAACTGTAATATTTGATTTAGTTAAACCTGGAATCACTTCTTGGTGATTATAAAAGTTGTGTAGTACTTTTTCTAAGCTTTTCAAAAAGTCTTAGATCACTCTTTTTTGTGGTCTGAAGATTAAGTTACATGTGTTTAAAGTGGGAAGACTGAATCTGTCCAGTTTTGGACAGCACAACCTTCATAGTATATTTTACCCTTGATACATATTAAACTAGCCAGTGATGTTTATAAACAATTTGTAGAACATTTAATTATCTTTCTAAAAAGTCTAAAATCACTTTGTTTGGATGTCTGAATCTTCAGTTGTGAATTTTTAAAGTCATAAGTCTGAATCTGTCCAAATCTGGACAGCGCTGTTGTTTTAGCACATTTTGACCTTGCTAAGTGCTGAATCTTGTTTATGTGAAAATATCAAAGTTGTAGTTCACTTTCTAAGCTTTCCAGAAAGTCCTAGTTTGCTAGTTTTGGATTAATATTTGAAAAGTTATGATTAAAACAAGTAACGGCTGTATTGCTGTCCAAAATTCTGCAAGTAAGCAAATGAATGTTTAGTTCACCCTATTTGCTAAAAATGTTTGGTTGACACCTAAGTAATGTAGACTTGCCAGGACTAAGCTTAATAATGTACGTGGGTCATGTTTTGTATGTTTCTTCTTTAGTTGATTGTGTTATAAGTTTCCATAGACATTGATGCCTAGGTCATCGGTTAAACTTGTGTTGGATGCTTTTGTGTGATAAATGGAAGAACTAACGAAAAGCCGTAGCCAATTAAATAAACGCCTGTACTTATGAGGTCGTATTTGTGTTGCGTAAATATACAAAATGTTTGTCGTCTTTTTGGGGTGTTAATGTTGTGCGCTCGATGATATGTAGTTAGCTAACGCTAGTGTGTATGGTTGCTTGTGATGTCCCGCTACTTAGTGTTTAATTCACCAGCGTGTACTTAAAGTGTCTTGTACTTTTTCATTATATTCATACATATGCATCTTGCACCTCATATAGGACCGAGAGATGATGATCGAGCCAGTGATGTGGTGCCAACCACAAAATGCCGTGGTGGACGACCTGAAGGATGGACATAACCAGTGGATGCTCGCCAAGCGAGTACCTCCCCCCCCCCAGCAAACACTATCTAAGTGTTAAAATAAAGGCAAGCCCCGGTTTTATGCATAACCGTTTATATATGCTATTTTACTATACTTAATGTTTGTAGGCTTGTACTGTGCACTTAAGTGTAGGAGTTGTTTGGAACCTTAGTTGCATGAACTCAGGATTCCCTTTTGAAATGAATACTAGTATGCTAGGTCGAGTAGCTGCTTTACTAATTAGGATCTCGGTAGAAGTCGAGTGATTTTTCTAGCACTCGCGCGAGGTCAGGAATTGGTTGTATCCACTTTCCTATCATATTGATGTGGTTTGTGGGCAACAATCCATGGGGATTGGTTGTTCACGGGATTAAAAGTTGATTAAGGATTAAGGTGTGGTACCGTGAGTCAAGCGTTTGAACGTACTAAACACATACCGAGAAATATGGTAAATCGGTAAGCCTAGTACCTGAGTGAACCTGCCCGCAGATTGCCCTCCTCACGCGACCTGAGACGTAGTCTCCCATTCCGGTTATGGTGGGTACAAGTGCGGTCACTGCACGACGGCCAGTCGGGGTCAGTGGGGCATTGTACGCCAAGGCGGTGAGCCCCTTTCTGTTGCCAGGGAATCGATGGGGACGGTTGATATGTGTGGGGACGGAGTGCCCCTGCATGTCGTGTGTTTAGGTTTACCTTGCAAGGATAAAAACTCGATTCGAATCGTCTGCTTCTCGCAGCTAATGAGACTGCTTGATCCATGCTGCTACATTGAGTAATAAGTGGAAATGAGGTGACTGGCAAAAGATGTTGATTGGTAAAATGTTTGATACCATGTATGCTTAGCTAGGTACACATTTAGTCTAAAGGATTCTACTAAAACTTGAAAGGCTAAAACTTGATTTTAGAAACTCAGCTAGTGCTTTTGGCAACCAAACCCCACAGCCAAACAGCTGCATGTCTAGAGGTAGAGGAGTATAGACTCCTCACACCGGGTAAGTCTAGCTGAGTATTAGTATACTCAGCCTTGCTTGTGGCATAATTTTTGCAGGTACTCCTTAGGTTGATTTGGTTGCTGGTGTGACTTGGCCTTCGTCCCTGCCACCGGGATAGACAGTCAAGTGGGTTACTGCTTCCGCAGGAGGGGACCAGGAGGAGTAGCGTGGCCAGGCTTCGCCATGTTACTCGGTTTTCTCCGTTAGTTATTTCCGCTGCATTAAAATTTATGATTATTATTTCTGAAACTCCGATAATGTAGTCACTAATGATACTTATTAAATTTGTGGTATTATGTTTTATTGCATTTCTCTGTGCCTCACCTTCGAGTGGGCTAGTGGTATTCGATCCTGGATAAGTGGCTTTATCGGACTAGATCCGAGGGACTGACGGGTTATTCCTGTTTAAGTGTGTTGCTGCCCTTAAGGGTGCGACTTGGGCACTTAAGCTGGAATAATTCGGGCGGTTCCGCCACAGCTGGTATCGGAGCGAATACCAGTACAGAGAAGTCAATAAGTCATGATTACCAACCTTTTCTAAAGTAAAACTTGCTAGAAACCAATGTTGGATAGATCGTCAGGACGATAAGGATAGACCTAGGACGTGAAGCCTTAGGAAATAGATGGGTAGCTAGGTGGCTAATATATATAGGCCATAAAGGCTACTACTACTATTAATAGGGATGCTGTAGAAGCACCCGAAAAATTAGTTAGGTCTGAGAAGACGACTAGAATGAGCATGCATCATGATTGTCGCATTATAATTGTCTCTTGTGCCTCAACATGCTTCTCTCACCTTTATTCCAATAATAACAGGTGAATAATGTGATGTACTGCTATGTTAGGAACTATAAGAAATGCTTTGCCTCGTGTCAGATTGGTAAGTCTTGTTAGGTCGTGTTGTATGTTTCTCTTGTCTTGCTATCTAGGTAGCATTGTAATTGTTCAACCCTTTTTGCAAAACATTTTGTTGCTTGTTCTGTTCATAAAAAAAGACCCCCATCCAAACAACCTTGAGCTTAGCAAGTGAAACCTCTTTAAAAAAAAAATTCATGCTTGTGTTGGCATTTCCTAGCCCTTGAGTGTTTATCCTTGAAGTTACACCTGCACAGCTTATAGACCCCCATAGCTTGACCCCTAAATCGACTAAAACTTCCTTGTGCACTTGTTGGGTCAAAAAAAAATTATTGTTGGTGTCTAGTTGCGCAAACCCTATCAAGGCCATGTTTCTTTCCATAAATCCTTGCTCCTAAAACGTCATAGCATTTCTGTTAATCATCCTACCTGATCCTGTTTGCCTACCTCTCCTTTCGCCTGGATCTGATAATCCTTTTTCTTGTGAATCATGTTTGCTTTGTCATCCGAATCTCTGGATCCTTTAATGATCCTGCCCCGTTATCTAGTTATCTGCTATAACCTGTTCTCATGTATCAAATGTGGATCAGTCTAATATCTCATCATGATCGTTCTCATACTCTTCTCTCCGATGATCATGACACTGTTTTATCGATTTTATCTCTAAAGCAGTGTATCCATTGGGTTCAATGGATTATGTTGTTGACTTTAGTTCTCTCATGTCTTGGCAAGTTGCCAATCTTGATCTCATGGTTGGTTCCCCTCATATCCACTCTCGTATAAATCTCTGACCTGATAATCTCCGTATTAATCATAAAATAGTTCTCCGAGTTGAAGGAAATTCTCATGTGATGCTCTTTTGCCAACGATCCTTGCTTCATCTCAGGTCACATTCTTATTTTCTGAGCCATACTCTCATGGGCTCCATCTATCTGTGCTATGTGGATTTCTCATTGGTTGCGTTTGGTAATGGTATTATGGCTAACAACTGATGGTGCCGCGACGAGACCGAGAGCCTACTATGGTGCACACATGGTTGAGCTACTCGGCACGCGCTGGTATCGCGGTTAATAGTCGTAATCCATTACGAGACTATACTGATGTGCTATCTTTTGTGGACCTTATCTCAAAGTGGTCGTGGCATTTTGTCTCAACATGCCGCGATATTCTATCCAAATCTATCTTCAGTATCTTGTCCAATCCTATCTCATGAAATTGCATCTATCTCCAGCCTGGGAGTTACATGCTTCTCCACCCTTAAAGATCCTCATTCGAATCTCGGGACGAGATTCTTTTAAGGGGGGAAGGCTGTGACACCCCAGGTGTCTATTTCGGGTTATGTCGGAAGAATTATCCTAATCTTGAATGCTTAGTGAAAATTTCTATTTCTCGATCGTGTCTATCTCTGTCTATCAGGCTTTCTCATGGAAGTTCACCGAATTCGGAGTTATTCGATCGCGAGAAACAACCAATTTTGGAGCATGTTAAAACTTTTAATTCTCGGAACTCATGCAGACTCGAAGATCATTCTCGAATTATAAATCTCATCTGAAGCTCTTTAAATCAAACTCTCGACGACTGTTATCCGATCTGAGCCTCTAAATTCCTGAACTTCGACCTATGTTCGACTAATTTATCCGGGTCCGTATTCTCCAATGGGATACTCAGTACGTCGCCCTCTAATTAATTCTTATCCGACTCGACTCATACCTCTGTGTTGGATCCGAATTCAAAAATCAACATCGGTGACGATTTTTAAATGTCACGGTTTCTCTCTTTCAATCATAAATTCGAAAGCCGGTCGTATTCCAAGGCAATTTATTTTCGGATCATGCTTAGGGAAATTATTTTTGAGCGAATTCAAATCAGACTCTCGGCCGAAATTAATCGCTCAGTCATCCATTCGTCCGAACTCTTTTCGCTCTGTTTTTCCGTAGCGACGAATTCCGCGAGAGCATTTTTATTCCGGAAAATAAATTAGCGCAGCCCGATAACATGTTTGGGCCAGCCCAACCCAGCCCATTTGGCCCACTAAGAAAACCCTAACCCTAGCCATCTTCTATAAATATGGGTGCTCACTTGGAAATTTTACATTCCCACCCTCCATTTTTTTCCAGCCGCCACAACCCCTCTCCCTGTCTTCTTCCCAGCCGAGCAGCAGCTCTGCGAGCTCCCCTCCATGGCGTCCTCCCCTCCTCTCCCACGGCTGCAGCAGGGAGCGCAGCCCCTCCCCGCGAGCTCTCTCCTCTTGCTGCCTGGCCGAGCTCGCTGTTCTCCCTGCTCCACGGCGAGCAGCAGCTCGTCCACCTCTTCCTCCCATGGTGCCCAGAAATTCCTGCAGCAAGGACTCCACAGCAGCAGCGAGCTCGCTGTCTTCCATGGCGTGGCGCCTCTGCTCAGCCAGCAGCCATGGACGCCCCCTGCCACTGCTCCACATCTGCATGGAGCCGAGCTCTCCCCTCTCCACCAGCCAGCTCCCCTTCCTTCTCCCCCTTCTTCCCCATGGAAGCCGAAGCCCCTTTCTGCTTTCTCATCTCCCTTGGCTGCCAAGCCCAACAATGGCGCCCAGATTTTTTTTTCAGTCATCTCCCATGGCATTTCCCCCTGCGAGCAGCGCTTATCCGTTGTCTTCAACCTCCAGCCGCTCCCATCTCCCTGCAGCGCCCTGTCTGTTTTTTTTTCACCCAGCCGATTCCCCCTGCTGTCCCCTGCGCCCTGCATATTTTTTTTCCATGGAAAGCAGCAGGAGCAATGCCGCCTAGGCCCCTGCTCCTCCCCTCTGCCCCACAAAACAGCAGCCGCAGCGAGCCACCGTCGTCCATGGCGAGCAGCCTCTCCCCTCATCGCGTGACATTGCTCTTGTGCTCGCTGCGCAGCCCCATCCGCGACACCGTCGAAAACCGTGGTGAGAAACACCCCGCTGCCCTTGCTATTATCATATTTTTGTGCTCGGAAAAATGTTGAACTGTTGCGTGTGTCTAATCGCAGCTAGTGGTCGACGCCGCGCTTCGCGCCTTGCCCGTTCGACGAAATGCCAAGCCATGTGGACAACCCATGCATCTAGTCCCGACTCGTTCAGGTTGATTGATTTATAGTTTATAATACATATGCTTTGGTTGATGTCGGACAATGCATGTATATATGTGGATGTGTGTAATATGTTTCGGCAATACACGTTAGTAGGATCGCATTTGCGGTTAAAGAATAAGCGGGTGTTGAGGTGTGCGATTTGTAGTTTGTCTAATTACGTTTTGGGTCGATGTGGTGTATAGTGGTGTTTGATTAGATGTGGGCATAAAATGTTTGGATTATATGCCGTGGCAAGGTCGCATTCACGTTTTGGTAAACACGCGTGTCGTGCTTGTTTTATGTGATGAGTAAGTTTGGAAATATAGGTGATGTGAGGATTGAATTAGTACACGTATGTGTGTGTGTGCCGTAGTGTATTATAGTAGTGGTGGCGTGAGATATTTAATTGAGGTGCGCGGGTATATGCCGTAATATGGTTATACTCGCAACAAAGAAATATGTATGTATTGTGTGACCCGACGTTTAGGTTGCTAGTGTATAATCGTGTGAAGGACTCTCCCGATGGTCACGTGACTAAAGGGTGGTGTAGTGGTAAAGCGAGAAGTAAGTTTAATATTTTTAAAAAAACGATTAGTTGATAGCACCTGTCGGTGTCGTCATGCTTTCTGTGGTATGGCGGGTCGATGCCTTGCCTTGTCAAATATTGCAGTCCATGCCCCTTTGGATAAATAAATGTCTTGTTGGTCGATTAGAAGTCTTATACGAGTGTTATCGCAGTCCAATAACTATTGGAGGCAAGTAGCGTTCATGAGTCAATCCTTGCTAAAATTGAAGAACGGTCAGATAACATATGCCCATAAGTGCTTTAGGTCTTCAGTAGCCAGTGTAAGTCTTATGGAGTTTTATGCCATGTTTTAATGTCTCTATGTTAGACCTCCTAAAATATGGTGTTTTAAGTGACTTGTGTGTTGTCCAATTTAAGTTGAGAAAAGGTTAAGAAACATTAATTAACCTACTCTCACCCATGTTTTGAGTTGCAATGTCTAAATGGTTCGCTAAGTCTTCTACTGTGATTAGCCAACTCATGTTAAATAGGAGTCGATTTCGTTAAGTGTTTGATATATATGTGTTGTTTCGGATTGCGATGATAAGAGGCAAGCCGACGTGTAGGATGTATAGCGGGCTATGCCGTTGCTCTAGTTAGCCGACTTGTTAGATGACTTGGTTAAGCGCGTAATCACGATAAATTGCTTGTTGTGGTCTAAATGCGTATGATTGTGGTCGCGGATGAAAAGTAGTAGTGCTCATGTGATATCTAAATTAAAAATGTAAATTGTTGGGTGAAAAGCGTTTCGATATTTATGATCGTAGAGAATGCGTTGTTAATTAAGTATGGTACTTCTAGTGTTCGAAAGGACACGAATAAAAGTTTAGTAAGTCTACTTGTTAGTTCTCCCTTGGTTATGTTAACTCTAACAAATGACAAAGTGTTAGAATGATTTAAGTCTCTAGAACATGGCAATTTTTGAATTGTATAGGAGCTGAAATTTATTGATTGATGTTTTGGGCTGCACACGCTGTTTTTGTCGTGCTGTATGCTTGATGAACCAAATTGTGTTTTCTGTAGATATGTGCTATAGAAGAGTTGTAGATAACATGATTATCTTGCTTGTACAAAAATTTGGCAGCCATTAACCTGATCGTTTAGGAGTTGCGCTTTTCACAAGCCCAGCACCTGAATAAGTCGAATTTCTGAACAGATTTCAGAAATTGCAATGGTTGATTAAGTTAATGTTGAAATCAGTTATTGGTGTTCACAAGAAAGTTGTAGACAACTCTATTATCTTACTTGTGTTAAAATTTGACAGCCACAGGTCTGATAGTTTAGGAGTTATGCTTTTTACAAATTCAGTAACTGAATCTGTCCAAATTCTGTACAGATTTCCGAAACTGTATTGTTTGCTTAAGCTAATGTTAGAATCAGTCCTTGTCGATTATAAGAAAGTTGTAGAGGCTTTTCTGATCTTGCTTGTGTTAAAATTTCATAACCATAGGACTGATAGTTTAAGAGTTATGAATTTTACAACTTGGTTGCTGTGTTCTGTCCACTGACAGAACAGAATTCGAAAACTGTAATATTTGATTTAGTTAAACCTGGAATCACTTCTTGGTGATTATAAAAGTTGTGTAGTACTTTTGCTAAGCTTTTCAAAAAGTCTTAGATCACTCTTTTTGGTGGTCTGAAGATTAAGTTACATGTGTTTAAAGTGGGAAGACTGAATCTGTCCAGTTTTGGACAGCACAACCTTCATAGTATATTTTACCCTTGATACATATTAAACTAGCCAGTGATGTTTATAAACAATTTGTAGAACATTTAATTATCTTTCTAAAAAGTCTAAAATCACTTTGTTTGGATGTCTGAATCTTCAGTTGTGAATTTTTAAAGTCATAAGTCTGAATCTGTCCAAATCTGGACAGCGCTGTTGTATTAGCACGTTTTGACCTTGCTAAGTGCTGAATCTTGTTTATGTGAAAATATCAAAGTTGTAGTTCACTTTCTAAGCTTTCCAGAAAGTCCTAGTTTGCTAGTTTTGGATTAATATTTGAAAAGTTATGATTAAAACAAGTAACGGCTGTATTACTGTCCAAAATTCTGCAAGTAAGCAAATGAATGTTTAGTTCACCCTATTTGCTAAAAATATTTGGTTGACACCTAAGTAATGTAGACTTGCCAGGACTAAGCTTAATAATGTACGTGGGTCATGTTTTGTATGTTTCTTCTTTAGTTGATTGTGTTATAAGTTTCCATAGACATTGATGCCTAGGTCATCGGTTAAACTTGTGTTGGATGCTTTTGTGTGATAAATGGAAGAACTAACGAAAAGCCGTAGCCAATTAAATAAACGCCTGTACTTATGAGGTCGTATTTGTGTTGCGTAAATATACAAAATGTTTGTCGTCTTTTTGTGGTGTTAATGTTGTGCGCTCGATGATATGTAGTTAGCTAACGCTAGTGTGTATGGTTGCTTGTGATGTCCCGCTACTTAGTGTTTAATTCGCCAGCGTGTACTTAAAGTGTCTTGTACTTTTTCATTATATTCATACATATGCATCTTGCACCTCATATAGGACCAAGAGATGATGATCGAGCCAGTGATGTGGTGCCAACCACAAAATGCCGTGGTGGACGACCTGAAGGATGGACATAACCAGTGGATGCTCGCCAAGCGAGTACCTCCCCCCCAGCAAACACTATCTAAGTGTTAAAATAAAGGCAAGCCCCGGTTTTATGCATAACCGTTTATATATGCTATTTTACTATACTTAATGTTTGTAGGCTTGTACTGTGCACTTAAGTGTAGGAGTTGTTTGGAACCTTAGTTGCATGAACTCAGGATTCCCTTTTGAAATGAATACTAGTATGCTAGGTCGAGTAGCTGCTTTACTAATTAGGATCTCGGTAGAAGTCGAGTGATTTTTCTAGCACTCGCGCGAGGTCAGGAATTGGTTGTATCCACTTTCCTATCATATTGATGTGGTTTGTGGGCAACAATCCATGGGGATTGGTTGTTCACGGGATTAAAAGTTGATTAAGGATTAAGGTGTGGTACCGTGAGTCAAGCGTTTGAACGTACTAAACACATACCGAGAAATATGGTAAATCGGTAAGCCTAGTACCTGAGTGAACCTGCCCGCAGATTGCCCTCCTCACGCGACCTGAGACGTAGTCTCCCATTCCGGTTATGGTGGGTACAAGTGCGGTCACTGCACGACGGCCAGTCGGGGTCAGTGGGGCATTGTACGCCAAGGCGGTGAGCCCCTTTCTGTTGCCAGGGAATCGATGGGGACGGTTGATATGTGTGGGGACGGAGTGCCCCTGCATGTCGTGTGTTTAGGTTTACCTTGCAAGGATAAAAACTCGATTCGAATCGTCTGCTTCTCGCAGCTAATGAGACTGCTTGATCCATGCTGCTACATTGAGTAATAAGTGGAAATGAGGTGACTGGCAAAAGATGTTGATTGGTAAAATGTTTGATACCATGTATGCTTAGCTAGGTACACATTTAGTCTAAAGGATTCTACTAAAACTTGAAAGGCTAAAACTTGATTTTAGAAACTCAGCTAGTGCTTTTGGCAACCAAACCCCACAGCCAAACAGCTGCATGTCTAGAGGTAGAGGAGTATAGACTCCTCACACCGGGTAAGTCTAGCTGAGTATTAGTATACTCAGCCTTGCTTGTGGCATAATTTTTGCAGGTACTCCTTAGGTTGATTTGGTTGCTGGTGTGACTTGGCCTTCGTCCCTGCCACCGGGATAGACAGTCAAGTGGGTTACTGCTTCCGCAGGAGGGGACCAGGAGGAGTAGCGTGGCCAGGCTTCGCCATGTTACTCGGTTTTCTCCGTTAGTTATTTCCGCTGCATTAAAATTTATGATTATTATTTCTGAAACTCCGATAATGTAGTCACTAATGATACTTATTAAATTTGTGGTATTATGTTTTATTGCATTTCTCTGTGCCTCACCTTCGAGTGGGCTAGTGGTATTCGATCCTGGATAAGTGGCTTTATCGGACTAGATCCGAGGGACTGACGGGTTATTCCTGTTTAAGTGTGTTGCTGCCCTTAAGGGTGCGACTTGGGCACTTAAGCTGGAATAATTCGGGCGGTTCCGCCACACTATCGACTAAGAGTTCTAAGTATTAAACACATTTTTACTTTCCACGTGCAAATAAACCTCAACTTAACACCAGTGACACCGATGGATTTTTACTAAACTCATCATGCGCATAACCCTGTCTTGCATACAACCATATTGTGGTGTGCACCCGAGACACTACCGATTAACTTAACGCAATCACTACTACAATGTACTTCGATATACACGTTCGGCATCACAGTGCTCCGACAAACCCACACTTACAATCTACTTGTCACATCCAACCAACACCACGTGCCCACTGCATTCTTATGACAAATTTTAGCACAATTATTTATGACAACATTTATCGACTAGGCGAGTGAAACACCAACCGATCATTCGCACATCTCGTCTTTAAAACACTAATCACATGTCACATAATTTATATTTTTGACCCACTCTAACCTACACCACGATGAATACATAAAATATATTTAACATAGACTAACTCATTAGCCGACTGCGGAAATTACCAAGCATGCTTTACGTTTTATTAAATTTACCACAACTAACACACTACTTTACGACGAAGTATTTTTAACAAACAATTAATACTTCCACGAACCACCCTTGCGACACGTAAATGAACCATCGCAGTCACACATATTCAACACCAATATACACCATATTTATATGCATGCCATCAACCGAATCACATTAATAGTAAATTATAAATCCATCAACCTGTCAAACTAGGATTCGAGTCACGCATGCGTCCATGGTTTAGGTGCTTCACCGAATCATGCATCACGCGAGGCGTCGCGGCAACATCTAGCTGCGATTAACATCACTCAATGGTTCAAACATTTTTATCAAGCACTTGAGATCCAAAAACAATGGGATACTAGCGAGGGGCTCACCAAGAATTTCAACGACGACTCACAAGCGCTGCGCAGATCCGGCAAAACGAGACGCGGAGACGGTCAACTGCGTAGATCGACGACGGGTGGCCCGATCTAGCGAGCGCGACGCAGCAGAGGGCGTCGCTGTTGCTGCTGCAATACATCGAGCACGCTGAGGGCGCGACATGGAGGGAATCCATGTGGCTGCGTGAACTGGCGTCACGGCTACTGCGCGAGGTCGACGGCGTTGATGACCATGAAGGCACGAGCACGGGCGCGTGCCATGAGAGTGGGAGCTTCTGCTGCTGGGAAGTGGAGCGGCTGCTCCCTGCTGCTGGACGCCATGGAGAATGGGGGCTCGGTAGAGAGGAGCAGGGGGCGCTAGAGCATCGGGCTTCGTCCTCAGAGCAGGGAAGGGCGCTGCTTGGGCGCCTGCACTAGAGGAGCCCGGCCATGGAGGCTTCTACCCCATGCGCTAGGGAGGCTAAGGAGGAAGGCGCCGAGCACTATGGAGAAGAAGGACGCAGCTTCCTGCGCTTGAGCTTAAGGGAAACAGAGAGGAGGGAGGGTGCTGTTCCTGCCGGTTGGGTGCCGAGCGCCATGGGCAGAAGGTGCCTGCGCCGACCCGCCGCCATGGAGGAGTAGGGGACGCCATGGGAGCTTCGAGAAGGGGAAGAAGGGAGAGGGGCGCGGTGCAGAGAGGAAGAGCGCTGGGAGGGCAGAGACACGACGTCGTGCACTAGGGACAGAGGAGCAGGGAGAAGCGACGGCCGATGGGGGGGAGTTCAGCTGCTCGAGCTTTGCCAGCGCCATGGGAGTCTCTATGCACGCACAGGAGAACAAAGGGAAGGAGAAGGAGCTGTCACCAAGCCTGAAGTGGGCGCGCTAGAGAGGAAGGGCTAGGCGCAGGGAGGTGGAGGCGCCATGGGAGATGCTTGCTGCCGTGAAGCAGGGAGGAAGAAGGGGCGCCCTGCTGCTGCGCGTGGGAGAAAACAGGAAGAGAGAGTGGTGGCTAGGGAATAGAGGGGTGGGAATGGAAAATAGCCAAGTGCAAGGGGAGAGGGATCCTATTTATAGAAGAAGCCCTAGGGTTAGGGTTTCTTAGTGGGACAAATGGGCTAGCCTGGCCCAAGACACTTAATCGGGTTGCGCTAAATATTTTCCGGAATAAAAATGCTCCTGTGGAATTTATCTCTACAGAGAACAGAGCGAATTAGAGTTCCGACGAACGGACGATTGAGCGATTAACTCGGTCGAAGTCTGATCTAATTTCGCTCGAAAATAATTCCCTACGCATGATTCGAAATAAAATCATCTTGAGATACGACCGGCTTTCGGATTTTTAGTCGGAGAAGACGAATCGTGACATTTTACAATCGCAGTCGGAGTGGGTTTTCAATTCGGTTCAGACACAAGATATTTCGCCAAGTCGGATAAAAATGATTAGAGGACGATATATTGAGTATTCCATTTGAGAGTACGGACTCGGATTAAAATAGTCGGACATCGATCGAAGTTCAAGGAATTGGATTCGGGCACAGCTCGACTAGCAACTGCCGAGCGCTTGATCAAATGAGCTTTAGACGAGATTTATAAATCGAGATTGATTATCGAGTTTGCATTCGTGCCGAGAATAAAAGTTTTAACAGCCCCCAAATTTGGCCTTTCTAGAGATCGGAGAAATTCACATTTTGGTGAAACCTTCACAAGTAACTTTGATAAATGGAGATAAACACGATCAAGAAATAGAAATTTTTACTTAGCATCCGAGATTAGGATAAACCTCCCGACATAACACGAAATAGACACCTGGGGTGTCACATAAGCTATTACAGGAAGCTTCGTCTCCAGGAGATAAGCCTCTTTCTTATGACGAAGGACACATAGGATGAAGATAGATCCAAAGAAGATAAGAGTAAACGCCGAAGCTATCACTAGATAGAAAAGCTTCGGCTCACAACGAAGCAGAGGAATGTTGATAATGGCCGAAGGAGGAAAAAACTACTTAGTCCCTTATAATTTGAATTACGATCATGTGTAAACATTAAGGACATAAATGTACTTTTGCTCGGGCTGCGTCACGTGCCTATAAATAGATAAAAAGTAACACCGTACTATTCACACTAGATTGTACATTTACTCTCTCGCATCCTTGCCTTCGAGCAAGCCGAAGGTATCAATGTAATATTATGATATTCTTATATGTTTCATGAAATACAATAATAAATGAATTATCAAGATACTGTCATCATGTTTATTCCTTTGTATTTCAGGTTTACTTATTGAATGATGAAGGTATGTCCTTCTAGACCTTCGTCTGATGAGTATTATACCCATGGGGAGATAATGCTTTAGAGGACGAAGGTCTCTTACAATTAACAATTGTGTTGCCATGTTCTTGATCCACAACATTTGAGAACGAGTGACCAACAATACCAATTGATGTATCATTTTCTTAGGAATGTTCAATAAGCTATGTGTTGTGCTTAACTAAACATTTTAAACCATGTAGGCTTGCTCAAGAGTATGAATTGAAAATGAGCAATCCTACCATATGATTGACCTAGTATGCATCTAGTTAAAATCAAAAGTAAATATCACATGTATAACTAGGCATGTAAGGTAAAAACTAGATACAATAAAATAGATATGCATATCTAAAAAGGAAATATAATAAATATAGTTACCTTAGTCATGGGTGGGGAATTTGGGTCCAAAGTATACACTAACCCACTTGGCAATAGACTTGATCCAATATGATGCATCCCATGATATACATCCTAATTTTTCCAAGTCTCCAAAATCCCAGAAGTCCTTTGGACTTCTTACTTCCCTCTCGGGATCCAAATCTTCTTGGTGCTCTTCATGATTGAAATAATTTCCTTTGGCACCCAGATGCGTTTGGCCCCGTTTGCTTTGTTGGCTTGCTTGTTGGCCTTGATTTCTACCACCTTTCCATTCTTTTTCTTCTTGATTAAGTATGGTGTAGTAGCCTTTTTGTCCACCTTATTGATGTAGGTGTTGGAGATTTTGCTTGTTGGCTTTTGCTGGAGCTTTTGCTTCTGCTTATCCCCGGTCTTCGCCTTGCATTGGTAAGACTTGTGGCCTTCCTTATGGCATAGCCTACAAATCACATTTTCTCCCTCCATAGGCTTGTCCACTCCCGCAGTGGTGTTACCCTGAGGAGGTTGGATTTGTTTGGCTTTGTCTTTCTTGTCATACAAAGCCTTGCTAAGGCGAGCCACTTCTTGCCTTAATTGCTCATTCTCCTTTGCAACCTCATTTGAACATGTTTCTACAATAATATTCTCGACAAGAACTTGGTTGCATGGGTTAGAATAATCAATTTAATCAAAACAAGAAGTAGAAGCATCTTTCTTAATAATTTCAGGTATTTCAACCAAAGATGCTCCTATGGTGCTACCAATGTTTTCTAGCTTAGTAGTTAGCTCATTTAGTATGCTAATAATTTCCATTTTCCCTAGCAAGTTTTCAATGGCTTCTTGAGAGCTAGCTAACTTAGCCTTAAGTTTTTCATTCTTTTTAATAAGGCCATCATCGGTAGCTAAGGATGGAGCACTAGACTCTAATTGCTCAATTTTAGTTGATAGCTCACAATTCAAATTTGCAAATGTTTCAGATTTTGTAGCAAACATTTATAACCATTTTGAGAGCTAATTAACTTATTTTTCAAAGTTTTAGGTTGAGCCTTTTGTTTAGTGCATACATCTTGAAAAAACTTGCGTGATGACCATGATGATCGTGATGAGGATCGGAATACTGCTATCATCACTAGAGGATGGAATACTCATTTTATCTCACCTTCATCATCACTACTGCTATCATCACTAGAGGATGGAATACTCATTTTACCTCTTGCCATGAGGCACTTGCGTGATGACCATGATGATCGTGATGAGGATCGGTGGCTGCGTGTCCTTGGAGGTTCATCTTCGCTTGAAGAGTCATCCCAAGTTTTGACACTTGTAAGCGCCTTGCCTTTGCTCCTCCCCTTTGTGGGTTTGACCATATTTGGACAGCTATCCCTGAAGTGGCCCTTCTCCCCGCATGCGAAGCATCCTATCTTTCTTTGGTTTTTCCTATCAATGTTGAAGAGAAGATCCTTGACCTGCAGGGGCACACATCTTGCGAATCATCCCCATTACCTTTCCGACGCGTCATATTGTTTCTTCGTCCTTGGAGGATGATGTTGATGGTTGATTATCTTCTTCATCATCACTTTCTTAAGGAACTTGGAGTAGGAGCCTTCTTCTTTCCTTTGCTCTTTACATCACATGAAAACACATATGGTATTGAAGAAGTTAGCTCCTCTTGTCGACCCATTTTTCACGACATCTCAAATGCCGCAATTTTCCCAATCACAATGGTCAGGGTCATTTGACTCAAGTCCTCCATGTTGTGAAGAATGGTGATGATGCTCCCATATCTTTGTTGTGGTAGTAGGGAGATAATCTTCCTCACAATGTTTGCATCACCTAGCTTATTAATGCCAATAGAATTGATCCATTGATGATTAGATTCAAACGAGAATACATATCTCTAACAAGCTCATTATCCTTCATAGCAAAAGAATTGTACTCATTTAAGACTAGACAATGTTTTTGCTCATGGACATTGGATGTGTCGTCATGGAGCTAATGTAATATTAGCCAAATCTCATTAGCAGTTTTTAATGTAAAAACTTGATAAAAAATATCCATGCTAAGAGCTCATGCAATTTTAGGCTCTAGTATTTAAATGAATTTCTTTTTCCTCACTCGTGGTGGGTTTCTCCGGATTCTTGGGTGGTTCCATCCTATCACGAGTGACTATCCAAACATCTAGATCAACGGCCTCTAGGTAACAAGCCATTCTAGTACTATAATATGGGAAGTTAGTGTCGTCGAAATGTAGTGACCTATGGGTATCCATCCCCTTTCTCTAAAAAGCGTCGGTTCTTTTAGCGGTGAGGCTAAAGCGTTTCAAATGAGCCAAACCAGCCTTTGATACCAATTGTAGGAAACGATGACGCCTAAGAGGGCGGTGAATTAGGATTTCTAAAACTTTCTTTAATCTAGGCCACAAATAAAAAACTAGAGCAAAACCTATGAAAAATAAACAATCTAGAATGTGCAAACTAGGTTTTGTCTAAGTGTTGCTATCTCTACCGCACGGTCTAAGTTTCAATCCTAAACAATCCAATGATAAAGATAAGATTGAAACTTAAATGCTTAATATAAATGCGGAAGGTAAAGAGCAAGGTAGAGATGCAAACTCTCGTGGATGACGCCGGAATTTTTACCGAGGTATTCGGAACCACACATGGTTCTGACTAATCCTCGTTGGTGCCCCTACGCAAAGGGAAGCCCACGTGAGGGCCAAGCACCATGGTCGAGTAGCTCCATAGAGAGCCACGGGCCTTCTCCATGCGCAAATGGTGCTCCGCTTCCGGCTCCTCTCGGATGCTCCCCGCCGTCTCCACTATCGAGCTTCTGGTCGAAAATGTCATGGGCCTCATTCCCTCCGATACATGGTGGCGGCCATGACACAAACACGGTTGTTACGGTCTCGCAAGATTCTCGACCCACTCGGTACAATTACAACAGCTTACACAAGAGTCGAGGGGTTGTGTGATTTTTCTAAACTCACTCAACTAACTAGGATTCACTTATAGCAAGCGCTAAAGCGGTCTAACTAACCTAAGCACTTCGCAAAGCACCTACACTAATCATCGAGTGATTCTATTAAGCACTTGGGTGTATGAGCACTTGGAAATGTCTACAATATGCCTTGGTATGTTGCTTGGGCTCCCACACCTTCAAATGGTCGGTTGGGTGATGTATTTATAGGCCCCAACTCAATTATATCCGTTGGAGGAAAGTTGCAAATTTTTGCGGCATACCGGATTGTCTGGTGGTGGGCACCGTATAGTCCGATGCTCTGTCCGGTGCGCCACTAGCCGTTGGATCTGTCAGTCGACCGTTGGCACTGTCAGCCTTCGCACTAGATAGTCCGGTGTAGCACCAGACAGTCCAGGCCCTCCTCCATAGTGCCACCATGAACTAGCCATTAGACTACTGTTCTCTAGTGCACCAGACAGTCCGGCGTGTGGCACCGGACAATACAGTGTCCTCGACCAGACAGTCCGGCGTGTGGCACCGGACAGTCCGCCAGTGGCAACACATTTCTTCGTTTGTTGGACTTTGCTTGATACTTGTTGATCTTCACTTGTGATCTTCATAATGTCTTCTTTTGAGGTGTTGCTTTCCTCAATGTCTTGGTCCAAGTCACTTTAGCATCCTGTGAACTATAATCATAAACACTAGCAAACTTATTAGTTCACAGGTTATGTTGATCATCAAACACCAAAACCTTTTTAGCCAAATGGCCCTGTTGGGGACTTGTTCTCAAATGCTAAGAGTTAAGAACAAGGCAACATAAAAAGTGTTAAGTACTAAAGCCCTTCGTCCTTCGAGACATTATGCCCCTTCGGGAATAATGAGTTTCGGACGAAGGTCATAAGAAACATACCTTCGTAAATATAACAAATAATGACGAAGGATTCGTATAAAGTGTGAAATATAAACATCAACATATAATCATTTCTATTTTATTAACATGGAGAAACAGAAATGATTATATGTTACAAATGTACCTTCGGTCCTGAGAGAAGGTAAAAAGTACAAGCGTGACGCGAAAGTCAATGCCAAGTCAGCGTGAACAGTACGGGAGTACTGTTCATCTATTTATAGACGCGGGACGCAGCCCACGTAAAATTACATCCATGTCCATTACATTTGTTAATGACTTATGGAAATCTGTCGAGGCCCACGTAGTCTTTTCATCTTTAAGTCGGTTCCCCTTTCCGCTATCGTGACGAAGCTTCCTTGCACACAGCTTCGGCTGTGCACCTTCGTAGAGCTTGGTAATCAGCTCGCCCTTCGTCTGGTTCAGGCTTCGTCCTGACCGTGCTTTATAATTCTGAGACCGAAGATACCTGTTCACATAATCCACTTGGAAAACATTGTCAAATCATGTTTTTGAGGACCTTCGGAGGACGAAGGCCCCCAACAGTAGCCCCTCGCAATATTAATTTGTTAATAATAAATTCAGATTGCGATATGGACGAAGGCCTTGAGCCGAAGGTCCGAAAAAACACCTTCCCTTTGCTAGAATAGCAACATTCACTGACAAGCGGGGCCTTTCAATTTTCAATGCCCTGGGCGTATAAATAAGATCGCACCGCAAACTCATTTGGTACGCACACTTGCCATCTGCTTCGGCCCACTAAAATTTTTAGCTCTTGTGCATTAAGATTGGTGACCTTTTTGATTTCGAAGCTTCGGCCCTGAAAACAGTTTTTTAGCATTTCCGAAGATGTCTGAAGGCAAGAAGATCCCTGCGGAGACGAAGCTGAGTCTCGAGGAAGAGAAGAATCTGGGGTTCCTGATTGCGATGGCGGAGACCAATACAGAGAAAATCACCAAGGAGATTCTCGAAGGTTTGTCCGAAGATACTGGTGACAGCGACAGCTATGATGTAGAAAGTGGTGGGGAAGAGGCCGAAGATCGTCCATGGCGGCCAAGTCACACGGTTTTCGGGAAAACCACTATCAAGCAAAGCCATATTGATAATATGAGGGGGCGGTATTTTCGAGATATATCTATTGTGAGGGCTGACGCTGGAGAAAAGACTTCTCCCACCCCCGAAGAAGATGAAGTTGTGATTTTCCGAAGCTTTCTCAAGGCTGGGCTTCGATTCCCCCTGAGCAACTTTGTTGTCGAGGTACTGAAATCATTTCAAGTCTACCTTCATCAACTTACTCCCGAAGCTATCATAAGAATGGGGATATTTGTCTGGGCTGCAAGAAGTCAAGGTTTAGAACCAAATGCTAAAAGTTTTTGCAACATTCATGAACTGTTATATGAGACGAAGCCGTGGGGTAAAGAACAATATCACAATAATTTTGGGTGTTACAGCTTCGGTGCCCGCTCCGGGTCAAGCCGCCCTGTGCCAACCTTTCGGAAGAGATGGCCCGGAGCCTGGATGACAGAGTGGTTCTATGTGAAGAATGACTTAACAGCGCAAGAAAATGTGAAGAGTATTATTATGCACCCCATCTGGCAACGCTTCGGACTTCGAAGGCCGAAGGTTGAAATGGACGAAGCAGCCGAGGAATGCCAAAGAGCCTTCGGCATAGTCTGCTCTTTCATTGGGACAAGGGACTTGGTCCAAGAGCACATTGCCTTCAGGGTATGGCCACTTGCAGAAAAATGGGAGATGCCGAAGGAGACCATTAAAGAGTCCGACGAAGGCGGACTGGTCAAACTGAAATACACATTCAAATATGCAGATAAATTTGTTGAACCTGATGATGACTGGCTGAAGAGCATTGAAACTTTAAGTGATGATCTACTTGGGGCATATTCGAAGGCCGAAAATACTGCGCTATCAGCAGCCTTCGGAGGCCGAAAGAAGAAAAGGCTCAACCGTGTGTTTGACGCAGTCGGGTTTATGTACCCTGACTATCACTATCCGGTATTGGGTCGCAAAAGGAAAAATTCTTCTCCTGCGATAGAAGCTACCACGAGTGCCCCTAGTGAGCCAGCGCCTCAAAGAAAAAAGATGAAGGTGCTCACTCATCGGACACGCTTTATTGAGCCGGCCACAGTGCCAGAATTCATTGGTGAAGTCTCTTTGGCCTCTGAAGCTACCGAACCAGCTTCAGTGCCGAAGATGGAAGAAAAGATTGAAGCGCCTTCAGCGGAAAAATCAGAGAAACCGAAGGTTGACGAGCCAAAAATGTCTGAAATCTTAAGTCCTTCGGTAAATGTCGAAACAATAAAAAACCAAAAGGGGCCATCGGTGACCCCAAAAAGGAAAAGAATGGTAAACGTGCTAGATGTCTTGGAGACAATTAAGTCTTCAAGCACAACTCCAAAAAAGAGTGTTGAAGTTGCTGAAGCTTCTACTGAAGCTTCGACGCAACAAGCGGAAGCTGAAGCTGGGCCTTCAGAGCCCTACAAGGAGCAACCTTTGGAAGCCGAAGCAATAAAAATATCAGAACCAGTTGTAGTTGAAGAAATTGACACTGCCATCCCCGAAGCCCCTGCCAGCATATGCGATTACATTATACGACACGCTTCGGGGAAGAAACTATCTGCAGAAGAGACTTATGAAGCCAACCATTATGCGAAAGAGCTAAAATATCCGAAGGGGGCAGTAATATTCAATGGGACAAATGAAGATGACTTCCTATACTGCCTACCTGATAATAAAGAACTATCTGTCTGCCGAGAGATGGCCAGGAGTATAGGCTTCCCGAAGCTCGAAGCTGGATTAAGCGCCATGACGAAAGAGGATCTCGCAGACAGTCTTGCATACAATAGCCTAAAGGTTCGGGAATTAAGCGTTTGAAAAAACTTTTTTAATACGTAATTCATTCCTATATTCTTATATGGATTCTTTTTCGTACAGGGCTTAATTCTAAGCAACGCATTAAGAACCCAAAAAAGCGCCGAAGATGAAAGCTATGAGATTGCGTTCAACAATTTGCACTCCGAAGTTATCAAACTGAGAAACGAAGCTTTGGAAAAGGATAAAATTCTGCTTACGCTGGTAGACAAAGTAAAGAAGGACGAAGCTGCTTCAAAAACCCAGGCCGAAGCCCAAAAGCGTGAAATTAAAGATCTTCAGAAACAGCTGGCTAGAGCTAGAGAGGAGCGCGTGCTTGAGGAAACAAAACGAGAACTCAGTGATCATATGGTCAACAAATTGGAGTTAAGAGTTAAAGAGCTTCGCGCATCTCAGAGGAAATGTTATGTTAAATCTATAGAATGCGTGAATAAAATTAAAACCAGCTTCGCCAGCGTGGGCGCCTTTTCCAGCGAAGAGAATTTCTCTCGAGGCAATCCCGAAGGTCCACTGGAATGGATTAGTCACGAAGCAGAGGCCTTCGAGGAGATCCTGAGCAGTCGTGGCGATATCTGCGCTTTTTCGGGCGCCAGAGGAATTGCTTCTGTCTTAGAGAAAAAAGGTTGCGGGCATGTAAAATTTTTAGCTCAGTCCGAAGCTACCTTATCTTCTGAAGACATCAAGGACCCCTCGGCCGAAGCAAGCGTGGTTGGTGGCAAATTTTTTACTGATATCTGGAACGACGGCGGCCGAGGAATGGCGCAAGAAATCATCCAAAGGAGCGAAAAAGGCATCCATGATGCTAGGAAAGTGGCAGAAGCTGCCGAAAAAAGTACAGAGCCCGAAAGGCAATTAGGTATTAATTAGTCGTTCTTATTGTGTTGTAATTTTTGTTTCAAACTTTGCTCACGGTTTGTAATAGTAATGAAGAAATGTTCTCTTCCCTCAGAAGCTGCTGGATCGACTGCCGACCCCCACACAAAAGGGGATGACGAAATTAAACAAATGGCCGAAGCCATCATGGACAAAGTTGTTGATCAGCTTCTAAATGAAGCCGCCGAAGCAGTATTAAGAGAAGACTAGATGCTATTAGAAAAAACATTTAAATTGTGATCTATGTAACATTTTGCACATTTGAATGTAATATACAAGTTTCTTTTCATCATTCAATTCTTTACGATGCATGAAACTCTACATACATACCTTTTTGAGCCTTCGGCGAAAAAAACACCTTCCCTTCTTTTCATGCTTCGTGAAGAAGACATTCTCCGTTAAAATTATTCTGATGAAACACGTTCATACTTCATGAAAACATTCTCCGAAGCTATACAATTTCGATATTGCTCTGACGAAGCTTGTCCATGCTTCGTAAAAATATTCTCCGAAGCTGTATTCCGGATCTATACAATTTCGATATTGCTTTCTCAAAGCATCCTTTCAAAGGTTGATACTGTGTACCCTTCTCTTGCAAAATGCAATATGATGTATGATGCTTATGCTATGCAAGATGATGTGATGATGTTATGTTATGCAAATGACATTTGTTCCGAAGATACACACAAAATTTATTCGTAAGCTCTGCATTCCCTTAGGAGCGTCTTTGGAGCCTCTTCGCCTTTTACTTAGGCAGTTTCAGCGTTGACTTTTCGCTGTAAGCTCTGCATCCCCTTAGGGACATCTTTGGAGCTTCTTCGCCTTTTACTTAGGCGGTATAAGCTCTGCA
This sequence comes from Zea luxurians, assembly GCA_029449295.1. Taxonomy (NCBI): domain Eukaryota; kingdom Viridiplantae; phylum Streptophyta; class Magnoliopsida; order Poales; family Poaceae; genus Zea; species Zea luxurians. The sequence continues at coordinate 114,223 of JAOPSE010001364.1, forward strand.
TTCCCTTAGGAACGTCTTTGGAGCTTCTTCGTCTTTTACTTAGACGGTATCAGCGTTGACTTTTCGCTGTAAGCTCTGCATTCCTTTAGGAACGACTTTTGAGCAGAAAACTTACACTGCGCTCCCTTTGGAACGGCTTTTTGTGACTTCATGAACTTACTCTGCGTTCCTTAGAACGACTTTCTGTTACTCCGAAGGATTTTTAATACTTCGAAGGTCCTCCTTGTTAACACAAAAACTTCATCAACTTAAGCATGTGGAGAAAATAGATTTTCCTCGTGGGAAACAGCGAAATTATTACATGGAAACTATCAATGTTTTTTGCTACAGAGAATAGAACTGAATGGAAAAGACTGCTATCAAAGGTAGGATATGTGTCAATAAATGTGCTTCGACTCAGGCACAGTGCTGTTGACTGTGCGAGCTTCGGATTGTTCTCTGAAGTCCCTTTGATGTGGAGCATATTGACTCCCTTCTGGCTGTTGACCCTGTTGCAATGGAGGTGGAGGCGGGGGCTGTTGCCAGGAAGCTTGAGGTTGACTTGCCGAAGCTACAGAAGCTGCAGGGTGGTTGTCTATGTATTGTGGGATGTAAGGCGGATGATACGAAGCAGTATGCATGACCTGCTTCGACTGAACTTGTTGAGATGCAGCTTCGGCTATCTCCTTTTGCTTCTGGAATGTAATATAGCACGTCCTGGTGGTATGGCCCTTGTTTTCTCCACAGAACAAGCAAAACAATTTCCTTGGTTGATCTCCGAATCTTCCGCCGAAGCCCCTGGCGCCTCTGCCTCTCGGAGCTGGTGGCCGAAAAGAAGCTTGTTGTTGCCCCGAAGCCTGTGAGGAGCACTGCGGTCTGCTCTGCTGACTCCCCTTATCATCATTCTGAGTGGAGCTGTGGATGGACCGGACATGCCTCGGGTAGTATCTTCCTCCGAAGCCCCTGGTCATTTCAGAAAATCTGAAGGCCTCCTCCCTTCTTTGGCGAAAGTCATTGTCAGCACGAATGTACTCATCCATCTTTTGGAGCAGTTTCTCCAGGGTCTGAGGCGGCTTTCTAGCAAAGTATTGAGCTGCAGGCCCAGGACGAAGCCCCTTGATCATGGCTTCGATAACAATTTCATTGGGCACCGTTGGTGCCTGCGCCCTCAAACGTAAGAACCTTCGGACATACGCCTGAAGGTATTCTTCATGATCCTGAGTGCACTGGAACAAAGCTTGAGCTGTGACCGGCTTTGTCTGAAATCCTTGAAAGCTGGTCAGTAACATATCCTTCAGCTTTTGCCATGAAGTGATCGTTCCTGGCCGAAGGGAGGAATACCAGGTCTGAGCAACACTCCTGACGGCCATAACGAAAGACTTTGCCATTACTGCAGCATTGCCACCATACGAAGACACTGTTGCTTCGTAACTCATCAAGAACTGTTTCGGATCCGAATGGCCATCGAACATGGGAAGCTGGGGTGGCTTATAGAACGAAGGCCAAGGTGTAGCCTGCAGCTCAGCAGACAAAGGAGAAGCATCATCGAAAACAAAATTTCCCTGATGGAAATTATCATACCAGTCATCTTCGTTGATGAAGCCCTCCTGATGAAGGTCTTTCTGCTGAGGCCTTCTGTTTTGCTCATCATGGGTAAGATGTCAAACTTCCTCAGAGGCTTCGTCTATCTGCCGCTGTAACTCAGCTAGCCGGGCCATCTTCTCCTTCTTCCTCTGCACCTATTGATGTAGCATCTCCATATCCCTGATTTCTTGGTCTAGCTCTTCCTCCTGAAGCGTCGGGCTAACGGCCTTTCTCTTCTGGCTTCGGGCCTCCCGAAGAGAGACGGTCTCCTGGTTGTGGTCCAGCGGTTGCAGTGCTGAAGCCCCAATCGCTGAAGCTTTCTTCGGCGCCATAGCGAAGGTCTATACCTTCCGAAGGTGTTCAAAAAAGCTCGAAGTGGAAGTGAGTTCACCGGAGGTGGGCGCCAATGTTGGGGACTTGTTCTCAAATGCTAAGAGTTAAGAACAAGGCAACATAAAAAGTGTTAAGTACTAAAGCCCTTCGTCCTTCGAGACATTATGCCCCTTCGGGAATAATGAGTTTTGGACGAAGGTCATAAGAAACATACCTTCGTAAATATAACAAATAATGACGAAGGATTCGTATAAAGTGTGAAATATAAACATCAACATATAATCATTTCTATTTTATTAACATGGAGAAACAGAAATGATTATATGTTACAAATGTACCTTCGGTCCTGAGAGAAGGTAAAAAGTACAAGCGTGACGCGAAAGTCAATGCCAAGTCAGCGTGAACAGTACGGGAGTACTGTTCATCTATTTATAGACGCGGGACGCAGCCCACGTAAAATTACATCCATGTCCATTACATTTGTTAATGACTTATGGAAATCTGTCGAGGCCCACGTAGTCTTTTCATCTTTAAGTCGGTTCCCCTTTCCGCTATCGTGACGAAGCTTCCTTGCACACAGCTTCGGCTGTGCACCTTCGTAGAGCTTGGTAATCAGCTCGCCCTTCGTCTGGTTCAGGCTTCGTCCTGACCGTGCTTTATAATTCTGAGACCGAAGATACCTGTTCACATAATCCACTTGGAAAACATTGTCAAATCATGTTTTTGAGGACCTTCGGAGGACGAAGGCCCCCAACAGGCCCGGGGTCCATTTTCCTTAGGCGCCGAGCACTCAGCAAAGAGCCTGATTCTGGTATTGGATGAGATAGGAGATAAGATAGGGGATTTGCTGGAGGTAGCCTTAGGGTGATAATGAGCTCTCAATTTTACACTATAAAATTTAAGGATCGAATCATATTAATGGAACTCTATTTCAGTTCATTTTGAACTAAAATTAATTAAGTACTCAAAAGAATCTTGAAGAGAGTTGGATTGTGATCCATTACCACCTCTAGATATACTACCATCTCGTTCAAACTTTACAGCGTCTATAGTTGTTAGCGCTAGAAGAAGGTATTCTGGATGCTACCAAAATGTCTTTAAGTTGTGATAAAGTACCCACACGTGGCTATTGTCGAGCTTCGACTCTGAGGGCCCATGCCTAAGTATCTGTCATTTCCCTCACGAAGGCAGAAGTCCATCATTTTGAGGAGCTCGATCTCAGGATCCATTGAGGGAATAAAAGTTATTTTAGCCAACATGTTCCAATGTATCAGCGCAAGACCCCATGTGGCCCTCGATCTCTTTAGGCCTCGGAATACTTTACACTTAAGATGTTGTTTGGTTCATATAATTGTAATGTGATGGATAACAGATAACGTTAAATTATGTTTGTTTAAGTCCAATTATAATCAGATATCATACTGAAAATTGATATCGGTCCATTCAAACTTATTATCGCTATCACTCGAGTATGAATAATTGTCGTTCCCATTTACATTATAATTCATGAACCTAATGATGTAGCTGAGGTGCCCGATCTTTCGGCGAGTAGAGATAATTCTGATTTGGCAGAAGATGACCCTTGCGATCCGACTACGACGAGCAAGCCCGAGGCGCCAATGCAATCGTTGAACCAACTCCTTGTGGTTACCGACCTTGCTGATGCGAGATCGGCCTGATCACGAAGATCGTTTCCTGTGCGCAATCGAAGAACGAACAAGAAAAAGATGCGAGCAATCTAATCTATTACTCGAGGGTGGAGTTCTGAATACACGAAGACAGCGCAGATTTGCGCGTGTTCGAGAGTAGCTAAAGCTAACGTAAAACAAAACTCGAAAAATAAAGGAGGCGCAGCTCCTGGATAAATAGAGAGGGGGCGCAGCCCCTAGGGGCGGCCAACCCTAGGTCGTCCACTATGGGCCGCAGTTGGGCTGGTCGTCTATTCTTCTGGGCCCTCATTCTTCAGTAGCATGACGAAGTTAAGATCTCTGGCATGGGCCCGAGTGATTGGCCCAGCTAATGAAGGAAGTGGCGCTTGATGTGGAGGTGCTGCTGGTGTAGTCGTACTCATAGTGGTGTCCTCATCATCCTCCCCTTCTTGAAGTGAAGTCGTCCTCGACGACAACTCCTCATCCTCGGCCATATATGGTTTCAAATCTGCAACATTAAAACTAGTGGAAACACCAAATTCCATAGGCAGGTCAAGGATATAAGCATTATCATTAATCTTTGTTAGCACCTTAAAAGGACCAGCAGCACGAGGCATTAATTTAGAACGGCGCAAAGTAGGAAACCGATACTTTCTCAAGTGCAACCAAACCATATCACCTGGCTCAAAAGTAACATGTTTTCTTCCTTTACTACCAGCAACCTGATTTTTTGCATTAGTAGCAGCAATGTTCTGTTTCGTTTGTTCATGTATGGTAATCATTTGTTCAACATGTGCAGCAGCATCTACATGTGGGGCGTTCGCAGCATTAAGTGAAATCAAATCAATAGGTGCCCTAGGGATGTAACCATAAACAATCTGGAAAGGGCACATCTTTGTAGAAGAATGTGTGGCATGATTGTAAGAAAATTCAACATGAGGCAAGCAATCCTCCCAACGTCTCAAATTCTTGTCTAAAACAGCCCTAAGCATGGTAGATAAAGTTCTATTTACTACCTCAGTTTGTCCATCAGTCTGAGGATGACAAGTAGTGCTAAACAACAATTTAGTTCCCAATTTATTCCAAAGAGATCTCCAAAAATGGCTTAGAAACTTAGCATCGCGATCAGAGACTATTGTTTTTGGAATACCATGTAAACGAATAATTTCTCTAAAGAACAATTCAGCAACAATGCTAGCATCATCAGTTTTATGACAAGGTATAAAGTGAGCCATTTTAGAGAATCTATCAACAACCACAAAAATACTATCCCTCCCCTTCTTAGTTCTAGGCAAGCCCAAAACAAAGTCCATAGAAATATCAAGCCAAGGAGAAGAAGGGACAGGCAAAGGCATATACAAACCATGGTTGTTCAACCGTGACTTAGCTTTCTAACAAGTAGTGCAGCGTGCAACAAGGCGCTCAACATCAGCACGCATCCGAGGCCAAAAGAAGTGGGCAGCCAACACCTCATGCGTTTTGTAGACGCCAAAATGCCCCATGAGACCGCCTCCATGCGCTTCCTGTAACAACAAAAGACGAACCGAGCTAGCTGGAACACACAGCTTGTTAGCGCGAAACAGGAACCCATCCTGTATGTGAAATTTGCCCCATGGTATCCCATTAATACAATGGCCGAAAGCATCTTTAAAATCAGCATCGTCAACATATTGATCCTTCACAGTGTCCAAACCAAAGATTTTAAAATCTAATTGTGACAGCATGGTATAGCGACGAGACAAAGCATCAGCAATAACATTGTCCTTCCCGTTCTTGTGTTTAATAATGTAAGGAAAGGACTCAATGAATTCGACCCATTTAGCATGACGACGGTTCAGATTTGTTTGGGTACGAATATGTTTTAAAGCCTCATGATCAGAATGAATTATGAACTCACGATGCCAAAGATAGTGCTGCCATGTATGCAAAGTGTGCACTAAAGCGTAAAGCTCCTTATCATAAGTAGAATATTTCAGACTAGCACCGCTTAATTTTTCACTAAAATAAGCAACTGGTTTTCCTTCTTGTAACAAAACAGCACCTAGCCCAATACCGCTAGCATCGCATTCAAGCTCAAAAACATTATTAAAATCAGGCAATTGCAAGAGGGGAGCTTGGGTTAACTTATCTTTCAAAGTGCTGAACGCTACCTCCTGCGAATCACTCCAAGCAAACGGCACATCTTTCTTTGTAATCTCATGTAGAGGCGCTGCAATGGAGCTAAAATCACGAACAAATCTGCGGTAGAAACCGGCAAGTCCAAGAAATCTCCGAATTTGTGTGACCGTCGTCGGTGTAGGCCACTCCCGAATGGCAGCAATCTTGCTGCTATCCACCTCAATGCCCTGCGGAGTAACCACATAACCAAGAAACGAGACACGTTGCGTGCAAAATGTGCACTTTTCCATGTTACCAAACAAGCGAGCAGCACGCAAAGCATCAAAAACAGCACGCAAATGTTCTAAATGCTCCTCTATAGACTTGCTGTAAATAAGGATATCATCGAAATAAACAACAACAAACAAACCTATGAAGGCCCATAGAACTTCGTTCATTAAACGCATAAAGGTGCTGGGAGCATTAGTCAATCCAAATGGCATAACCAACCATTCATATAAACCAAATTTCGTTTTAAAAGCCGTTTTCCATTCATCACCGAGTTTCATTCTAGTCTGATGGTAACCGCTACGCAAATCAACCTTAGAGAAAATAACGGCACCACTAAGCTCATCTAACATATCATCAAGGCGTGGAATAGGATATCGATAACGAACTGTGATGTTATTAATAGCACGACAATCTACGCACATACGCCATGACCCATATTTCTTTGGAACGAGTAAAACAGGAACCGAGCAAGGGCTAAGAGACTCACGAATGTAACCTTTATCAAGCAGCGTCTGCACCTGGCGCTGGATCTCCTTCGTCTCATCTGGATTTGTACGGTACGGGGCGCGGTTCGGAAGAGAAGCGCCGGGGATGAGATCGATCTAATGCTCAATGCCACGGAGGGGAGGAAGACCCGGTGGTAAGTCCGTAGGATAAACATCAGCATACTCCTGCAAAAGGTTAACAACAGCAGGGGTATATCCAAAGACGGTGCATCATCAAGCGGAACAAGCATGCTCGAGCATACAAGTGCATAACAGGGCATATGAGCTTCATGGAGATCATCAAAATCAGCACGTGTAGCAAGTAAAACAGGAGAGTGCAACTTGATTTCAGATTTAATAGGTGCGGCTGATGTCGATTTGACTTGTTGTGCAGTTTTAGCAGCCCTAGTAAGATCATCTTTCAAAATTTGGTCAGGGGTCATTGGATGTATAATTATTTTCTGGCCTTTAAACAAGAAAGAATAATGATTTGAACGACCATGATGTAAACTATCAGTATCATATTGCCAAGGTCGACCCAATAACAAAGAGCATGCTTCCATAGGAATAACATCGCAATCAACATAATCAGAATAAGAACCCAGCGAAAAGGGGACACGTACCGAACGTGTTACCTTTATTTTACCACCATCATTAAGCCATTGAATGTGATACGAATGTGGGTGTGTGCGACTGGGCAAGGATAATTTCTCTACCAACGCTGTACTTGCCAAATTGTTGCAGCTGCCACTATCGATGATGATGCGAATCGACCGTTCGTGCACAACGCCCTTGGTATGGAATAGAGTGTGTCGCTGATTTTTTTCGGCCTGGGCAACCTGTGTGCTGAGAACACGCTGCACAACAAGACTCTCATACCTATCGGCGTCGATGGGATCAACGTGGACTTCCTCATTTGCTACATGGTTAGTGGCAATCATAGCATGACTAGTTTCCTCAGAATCACTGGCTGAAGAGTACTCACCATTGTCACGTATAAGCAAGGTACGCTTGTTTGGGCAGTCCTGAATCATGTGCCCAAACCCTCTGCAACGATGGCACTGAATATCCCGTGTACATCCTGTGGAAGAAGCCGCGCCTTTGGCAGGGGGCGCCGCTAGCTTGGTCGTCCCTGTGCGCGGTGTAGTGCTAGGCGTAGAAGGTGCAGGGCTGGAAGGAGTTGAGCTGTGTGTCGGACCCCGGCCTGCAAAAGAGTTAGTATATGTCTTTGATCGTCGTCCCTGCACTTCACGTTCAGCTTTGCAAGCATATTCAAACAATGTGGTTATATCAAAATAATCCTTATAATCAAGTATATCCTGAATTTCCCTGTTCAAACCACCACGAAAACGCGCCATAGCAGCGTCATCCGACTCAACCAAACCACAACGAAGCATACCCTTTTGTAATTCTTGGTAATATTCCTCAACAGATTGTGAACCTTGTTGGAAACACTGCATTTTGTTAAGCAAATCACGAGCATAATAGGAAGGAACAAATCTGTGGCGCATGGCAGTTTTTAATTGGGTCCAAGTAGTGACACTGTTAATGGGAAGTTTTTTTTATACTCACGCCACCAAATTAAAGCAAAATCAGTAAATTCACTAATGGCAGCCTTCACTTGGCTATTAGCAGGAATATCATGGCATGAAAATTTCTGTTCTACCTCCAATTCCCAATCAAGATATGCAGCAGGATCATATTTACCATTAAAAGATGGAATTTTAAATTTAATCTTAGAAAATAAGTCATTAGGGGGATGATGAACCACACGGCGTGCACGACCACGGCGATCTCCATCGTCCTGCTCAGTGTCACCGCCGTATTCCTGCTCGATCTTTGTGGTCAACGCATCAAGGCGTGCCAGGATGGTGTCGAGTGTGGTGCGAGTCACCGTTTGAGCAAGGTCAAGTTGGTTGAAACGCTCGGTCGTCGAAGTGACCGTTGAATCAAGCCGTTCATGCATCGTCCTAATGTCAGCAGCAAGTCCATCAACTTGTCCCCTTACTTCCTGCAACTGGGCATCCACCATGTCGTGTGCTCCTGCCATAGTTAGCGCAAACACCAAAACACCAAAAGGAGAAAAACCGACGACAACAGGGGAATGGTGGTGACAACTTGCTCGCTCAATCGAATGCTGTTATCAAGTTCTTATACGTTCTTACCAAGCCACAGTGGTGAACTGCAATCAACAGGTGGAACCGGTGAAAGATTGGATGAGCGATTGCGTGGAGAAACAGAAACCTGCTCGTCGTAGAAATATGTGGAGTTCTGGGTAGGCTGCACTCAAGTCAAGGATTAACACGATCAAACAATAATGCAAAGTTGAATTATAGCGCAAAACACGAAACTATATTGCTGGCCACAAGTGCAAAGAACAATGGAACTACCAGAATGGTAGTACCGTAAATATTGTACTAGCGAGGCCAAAAAAGGCACTAGTAGGAAGCACAGGTGATTTTGTTTTTCTTTTTTTGTATGATTTTTTGATATTTTTCTCAGCACAAGAAGCAACAAAATAGGAGCTACACGAAGTTTCACCTAAAACAAAGTTCAGATGTGGTCTACAGAAAATCAGGAAGTTCTCTGAAAAGCGTGCGAGAACTTTGACGAATTTTTTTCTTTATTTTCCTGATTTTTTTGACAATTTTGTCGAAATCCAAACAGACCGTAGGTGAGTTTGGCCGACCTTAGAATGGTGTCAACAAGCTCCTGTAAAAATTTCAGATTTTTTGGACAACCGAGCGAAAAGTTATGCCCGGTTTAAGGAAGGTACCTCAAGTGATGTTTAAAACGACCGAGATGAGTCAACAAGTTCCTTCCCTTTTTTTGTTTGTTCTCTGGTTCTATCCTTTCTCTTTCGTTTTCTTTTTTTTTGTTTCTGTTTTTTTACGTAACCGAAGGAGAAAAACAAGGAAGCGGCGTTGACTCGGTTTGTGGCGTTGACTCAGTTTGATGTAACCGAAGGAGAGAAACTAGGAAGATGGTTGCGGCACGCTAGGGTTTGATGTAACCGAAGGAGAAAAACAAGGAAGATGGTTGCGGCGTGCTAGGGATTGATGTAACCAAAACAAGGAAGAAAGAAGGATGGTGAGAAAAAACACAATGCGACCAGCAACAAATGACGCGAAAGCACACAAATTCAACAATGCAGATTATTGAAAGAAGGTGCGAGGCTCAAAAGGGTGCTGGTATAAGGTCTAACCTAAATTTTTATGTGGTTTTGTGAACTGTAGGAAAAAACTCTCGATAAACTCACTGATCAACCTGGAAATCTGATACCAATTGATGTAGCTGAGGTGCCCGATCTTTCGGCGAGTAGAGATAATTCCGATTTGGCAGAAGATGACCCTTGCGATGCGACTACGACGAGCAAGCCCGAGGCGCCAATGCAATCGCTGAACCAACTCCCTGTGGTTACCGACCTTGCTGATGCGAGATCGGCCTGATCACGAAGATTGTTTCCTGTGCGCAATCGAAGAACGATCAAGAAAAAGATGCGAGCAATCTAATCTATTACTCGAGGGTGGAGTTCTGAATACACGAAGACAACACAGATTTGCGCGTGTTCGAGAGTAGCTAAAGCTAACGTAAAACAAAACTCGAAAAACAAAGGAGGCGCAGCTCCTGGATAAATAGAGAGGGGGCGCAGCCCTTTGGGGCGGCCAACCCTAGGTCGTCCACTATGGGCCGCAGTTGGGCTGGTCGTCTATTCTTCTGGGCCCTCATTCTTCAGTAGCATGACGAAGTTAAGATCTCTGGCATGGGTCCGAGTGATTGGCCCAGCTAATGAAAGAAGTGGCGCTTGATGTGGAGGTGCTGCTGGTGTAGTCGTACTCATAGTGGTGTCCTCATCACCTAACATCACCTAAGTTTTTTCGGACCCCACCATTCATAAGAATAGAACCAATGCATGCATGTTCTTTTGTGAAAGTAGCCTAGAGGGGGGTGAATAGGCTACAGGCAATTCTCAATAAAAACTTCAAACTTTTGTGAAAAAAGTCAGTTCAATAGGTGAGGCCGGTTCAACCGGTCATGAGGGCGGTTCAACCGCAAATCACTTGTTCAACTGCGAACTTAAAAAGAAACTACTTAGATCTATAATTAATAAATACAGTAGAATAATTGAATTAAAATCAACTAGATAGATCACAGATCTGAGTTGATGAGAGACAAATCACACCCACAAGAAAGCACACAAGACACACGATTTTTACCGAGGTTCAGTCATACCACCAAGGTGCCCTAATCCTTGTTGAGGTGCCCACAAAGGGCCGTGTCTTTCTCAACCTTGTTCCTCGATTCCGACCACACAGGTCAAGGCGATCCCTTACTCAATTTGTCCACAAAGAGCCAGTGATACAAAATGTTCTTAGGGTCGTCCACATATTTGGAGACTCCTAAGGCAAGATCACAAGCACATAAGGAACAACACATTCCAAGAACAACTATATTGCAAGTAAGAATGATTTGCACCAACTAGAGAGAGATTGAGGAACTTGAATCAAAACGCACGTTGGAATTGAGAACTTATCTCACACCAAAGAATCTTCCCACCGATCGAAGAGGAAGGACTTGGGGCACGAGATCAAAGTTGAAACACTTTGAAACGAAGGAGAGCAGGCATCGTAGGGTGTAGGTTCGAGAGTCTTAGGCCTAGTTTGGGTACTCTAGTATTGAACCCAATCCACATGTCTTGAGGTGGATTATGGTGTAATTTAAACTAATTTACACCTCAATCCACCTCAACACATGTGTTTGCTAGGGTTTATGTTTGTAGTTCACATGTTGCAAAAGCAACTTGGATCGAGACATTGAGGAAGCAACACTTCAAAGAAAGCATTTGAGGACTCAAGTAAGACTCAAATACATCAATAAAAGTCCAAAACACAAGACAAGAAACAAGCCCAAGTGAAAGAGATTGAAGAATTGAAGAAGGGTTGTTTCTTGGTGCACCGGATCGGTTCGATGATGCACTGGACCATTTGTGCGAAGGCGCTGTTTTCGGGCACTCAGTTACTAGCGCACTAGATCTTAGGGCCGATAAACCGGAATAATAGGCAACGGTCGACAATGGGTAGTTTAATGGTCATCTGGTCACCGGACCTTGGGTCCGACACATTGTATCTATGTTGGCGCAGAGAATCTGTCAGGTGATCCAACGGCTAGCAGACGTGGAGGACACCAGACCAGTCTGGTGTGATGCAGAACAGTCTGCTTTCTCCAATGGTTACATTTGGCTTGGGACACTATATATACCCCTCCAACCGACCATTTGAGGGTGTGGATAGTTGAGCAACATAGCTAGTGAGTTGAAACACACATCCATTGCTCCATACACCTAAGTGCTTAATAGAATCACTCGGTGATTAGCGTAAGTGATTTGCGAAGTGCTTAGGTTAGTTAGACCATTATTACGCTTGATCTAGGTTAGTTCCTAGTTGATTGAGTGGGGTTAGAAAACCCACAAAATGCTCTTGAGCGAGCAGTTGTAATTGTACCGAGTGGGGCGAGAGTCTCTTAAGACCACACCAACCGTGTTTGTGGTGTGGCCACCACCGTGTACTAGAGGGAACGAGGTCCACAATGTTTTGGTCAGAAACTCGATAGTGAAGATGGCACGAAGCATATGAGAGGAGGCTAGAAACAGAGCACCACTTTGCGAACACAAGGTTGACTTGTCCCATATGGTTCGAGTTGATAATGAGTGATTGTCAACGGGTAGTGTCTCGGGTTGAGTTGTGGACCAACCGAGATGTGAGTTATATGTTGTGCAACCATGTTTATCAGCTTGTGGTGTGCAAGTGTGGAGCATAGGGACGTTGGTCGACGACTAAGGTGAAGGTCATGCAGGTTCAAGCTGAGGGACGAGGATCGATGAAGGACGAGCGCCGAGACTTGACCGAGGGACCAAAGTCACCGGGTGACTAGCCATGGTGGCTGACACCTAGGACACGCACTCATGAAAGGACATGGTGGAGCAGGCCATGTTGCCAGCATGATCGAGGGCTGGCAAGACACGTGTCCAATACATGGGGGGATGCACACGTGGTGCGATACTCATGGGGGTTTGGTGGTGGAACCTCGAAAAACCACCTAACGCTACAGACGATGGGTTTTCGATAGAGTTTGGCCTCAAAACTCGATGGTGGTGGTTCCAACGGGAATCAAAGGCAGCACATGGGCATCATCATGGAGGGTGCATCGAGGCAAAATAACTTTGTGTGGAGCACGTGGACATCAGATCAAAACTCCAGGAGTTGGTCCATTTTGCCTTGGCTATGTGGATATGCTTTATTTATCTATGAGTGTGACAGAACCTCCCAAGTCATTAGGCCCGCCTATAGTTGTCCTTGTCCTATGGACCTCGGACAACCCTGTAGAAGCTTCTAATTACTCGACAAGTTCGGTATCTGAATCATTTCTTTGCCCAAGAGTGTTTCACCCGTCACGCAGATATTACAACACATCGGAGGAACGAATATGCGAAGCAGTTACAACAACTTATTTTACATTAAAGTATAGGAAGAGTATTATTATTACAGACCAGTAATATATAAGAGTGCAGGAGTAATATTATTACAAACTCAGGAGGCAAAAACCCCTCCCGCAGAGTAGTAAAAAGTTTTTAAAGGAGGACACTTCCTCCCGAGGCTTCAATCCTGGTTTTCTTCCTTTGCCACCACCTTGGAACAAAAGCAACAAAAAATTGCTGCTTCCTCACCTACAACAACATGGGTTCGAAATCCCTGAGTACGAAGTGTACTTTCGCAAGTCTTACCCGTCAAAATAAAAGACTCTCAAGGATATGCTGGCTTGGGGGAGTCAAGGTAAGGCTTAATCAATAATCAAGACTCTGTTTGCAAAAATGCTTACTAATAGTGGATCCATAAAATTCCAATTTTACTTGCCAGGTTAAGTAAAGTTACCTGCATCTAGAGTTCTTTCTGCCCTAGTTCAAGCACTTGGCCTATACTAGCCATTTTCTTATTAACCCTTCTTGTTCACTGGAATGCTACGTGTAAGTCAGTGACCAAGTCTTCATGTCCGAGAAGTAACGGCGATCCGAATCGATTAATACTCAGCTGAGGAAATCCAATCACACGACATATGTAGCACTTAACCCTTGCATATGTCAACTCGCCATCGGGGTTCTTAAGACCAGATCAGGTTCACGCTAACCGAGAGCACAGATACACCACCGTCCAGCCTCTTGCCATGGAGGGTACATGCTACTCTCGCCATCTCTCCACTCCCATTGCTTGTTGTCTTATTCTGGTATTAGTCTACCCGAGGCAAAGCTTACCCATGATGAGGCATGTGACCAGTTAAAGGGTCCTCGGTCATCAGGCCTACATCGACAAAGTCCTTAATTGACTTAGACGGAGACACTACACCGAGACTCTCTTCTCGTGCAAGTCACCCGCCCGGTCTCAGCTTTATCATTTCAACCCAAAGTTTGGTACCTGACAGAGGTACATCTTTTCTGATGTTGAATCCATCATGGCCATGATGGATCCACCATCAAGTTTTGTTTTTGAAAATCATCCCTTCCCACTTGAAGCATCATCTTTTATTGAAAACAAAACATTTTGTTTTTCTAGAGCAAGACTAAGCATCAGAAAAACCTTTTTATAAAACAGGTGATCAAGGAAAGGTATCAAATTCTCAAGGAAATGCATCAATTTGTTTAACACACAACTCCTATCACTTAATGCATCAAGCAAGTGAGAAAGATTTTAAAATAGTAAGGAGGTGGCAAATGCACCGGGGCTTGCCTTGTGTTATAGGAGAGTCGGGCTCTGCTCCGCAAATATGGAAGTAAAAGCAGTTCCCGGCAGGTGGGCCTTCAGGTGGTGGTGGTGCAACTCCTTCTTCTTCAACTACTATTTCTTCTTCGTTTTCTATATAGAACCATATATAATCATGAATGCTTATGTAGTTCTTATGAAAATGCAGTAATAGAAAAGGTTTATCAAGTTGTATCTTGAATACAACTTTCCTTCATGGGACTCCAGGAAACTAGGGTTTTTGGAGTCAATAGAGTAGTTCATAGGGCAGGCATCACTAGAAGATTAGGGTTTTGGGATTTAGGCATCAAACATTGTCCAAATCATGCAAAACTTTACCCAAGGCTTCTAAATAATATTTAAAGCTTATCCAAAAAGTTTAGTGATTTTTGGAGTTATTAATCAATCTTTAAAATTCCATGAGTATAGGTTTTGGCTATTTTAAATACTCCATAATTCCCTATTTGGACTAAAAATCATAAAACTATTTTTATTAAATATCATATAATTTTAGGAGTCTAGAAAAATTGGTTTCACATTTTTAGCAATTTTCTAGAATTTTCTATGGATTTCTAAAGTCTGGTGGAAAAAGAAAAGGAAAAAAACATGAATAGTATTGGGCTGAAACCGGCCCAATGCAGCCCATGCCCAGGCGAAATGCGCATGCCCGTGCCCTCGGTGTTGACTTTGCACAGAGGACCCTTGCGTTTTGAACAACCCTAAAAGAGCCTGCAACACTATTTCTATGAGTCTGAAAGGGAAATGTGACCTTGGGCCATTTCTATGTATTTTGGTGATTGAGTGCCAACACAAGTGCTTTAGTGAAAATCTATGCCAATTGATGGACAAAGTGCAAATCAAGTCTAAAGGTATGTTTCTAGACTTAGTCAATTGTTTTGAGAACTAATGGATTGTGTCTAAGTGCTGGAAACAGGTGAAATCAAATTGGAAAAGAGATGACTTTGTTCAGCCAAAGTCTGCTCAGTCTAGGTGCACCGGACTGTCCGGTGGTGCATCGGACGGTGTCCGGTGCGCCAGGCTGGCTCTGGCGAACTTGCTGTTCTCAGGACTTCGACGGCGGTGTACGGCTATAAATCACCGGACTGTCCGGTGGTGCACCAGACTGTCCGGTGAGCCATTCACAGGCGAAGTCATCGCTCTCGGGAAGTAATTAACGGCGTACGGCTATAAATCACCGGACTATACGACTATAAATCACCGGACTGTCCGGTGGTGCATCGGACTGTCCGGTGATCCAACGGTCGGTGAGCCAACGGTCGGCCACGCGATCTGCGCGGGACACGTGGCCGAGCCAACGGCTAGAATGGGGCACCGGACTGTCCGGTGTGCACCGGACAGTGTCCGGTGCGCCAACGGCTCTGAATCTCCAACGGTCGGCTTCGTCAAAGAAGGAAAGAAATCCGCACCGGACAGTGTCCGGTGGTGCACCGGACTGTCCGGTGCGCCAGGCGATTGAAGGTAAAAAGTGCCTTCCTGGAATGCTCTCAACGCCTCCTAGCTGCCTTGGGGCTATAAAAGGGACCCCTAGGCGCATGGAGGAGCACACCAAGCATTCTCTAAGCATTCATAAGCACCAAGACTTCGGTTCCGCGCATTTGATTCTTTGTGAGAGCAACTAGAGCTCTATTTGAGTTGTGAACTCGTCGGGTTGTGTTGTGAGCTCTTATTGCGACTTGTGTGCGTGTTGTCGCTCTGATTTCGTGTCTTGTGTGCGTTGCTCATCCCTCCCTTACTCTGTGCTTCTTTGTGAACATCAAAGTGTAAGGGCGAGAGACTCCATGGAGAATCCTCGCGAGCGGGATATAGTAAAGCAAAGCAAAACACCGTGGTATTCAAGTGGGTCTTTGGACCGCTTGAGAGGGGTTGATTGCAACCCTCGTCCGTTGGGACGCCACAATGTGGAGTAGGCAAGTTTTGTACTTGGCCAAACCACGGGATAAACCACTGTGTCTATCTGTGTTGATCTTCTTGTGGTTGTTGTGTTTTGCAAGAACTCCTCTCTAGCCACTTGGCCTTATTGTGCTAACACTTAATCAAGTTTTTGTGGCTTTAAGTTTAAGTTTTTACAGGATCACCTATTCACCCCCCCTCTAGGTGTTCTCAATTGGTATCGGAGCCGTTCTCTTCACGAAGGGACTAATCGCCCGAAGAGATGGATCCTAAGGGCAAGGGGATTGTGATCAATGATAAGGAGAAGGAGTCTTTCGTCAACGAGCCGAAAGATGACAAGCCTACCGACTTGGGCTCGGGCCACAAACGAAAAGATGGGAAGAAGAAGAAGACAAGGCGCATCAAGGAGATCGTCTACTACGACGACAGCGACGAATCTTCCTCTTCCCAAAAGGACGACGACAACGACTACGAGAAAAAGAAGACGGTTAATTCAAACTTCTCTTTCGATTATTCTCGTATTCCGGATAGTTCAAATACACATTTGCTTTCCATTCCTCTTGGCAAACCTCCACACTTTGATGGGGAGGACTACGGATTTTGGAGTCACAAAATGCGTAGTCACTTGTTCTCTCTCCATCCAAGCTTATGGGAGATTGTAGAGAGTGGAATGAAATTTGATAGCTCGGATAGTCCCATGTTTATAAATGAACAAATCCATAAAAATGCACAAGCTACTACTGTCCTTTTAGCATCTTTGTGCAGGGAAGAGTACAATAAGGTGAGCGGCTTGGACAATGCCAAGCAGATCTGGGACACCCTCAGGATCTCACATGAGGGGAACGACGTCACCATGCTCACCAAGATGGAGTTGGTGGAGGGCGAGCTTGGGAGATTTGCAATGATAAGGGGAGAGGAGCCAACCCAAACATACAACCGGCTCAAGACCCTCATCAACAAAATAAGGAGCTACGGAAGCACACGATGGACGGACCACGACGTCGTTCGCCTAATGCTAAGGTCTTTTACTATCCTTGATCCACATCTTGTGAACAATATTCGTGAAAATCCTAGGTACACCAAGATGTCACCCGAAGAAGTACTTGGGAAGTTTGTAAGCGGGAGAATGATGATCAAGGAGGCGAGATACGTGGACGACGCGTTGAATGGTCCAATCCATGAGCCTCAACCCGTTGCTCTCAAGGCAACGAGTAGCAAGGAGGCGCTACCTAGCAAGGTGGCGCAAGTTGAGGCGGCGGGACTAAATGAGGAAGAGATGGCCCTCATCATCAAGCGCTTCAAGACGGCGCTAAAGGGCCGCAAGGAGCATCCCAAGAAGAACAAGACGAAGGGAAAGCGCTCCTGCTTCAAGTGTGGTAAGATTGGTCATTTTATCGCTAATTGTCCCGATAATAATAGTGACCAGGAACAAGAGAAGAAAGGGGAAAAGAAGAAGAAGTACAAGAAGGCTAAGGGCACATCTTGGCAAGGAGTGGGACTCGGATTGCTCTTCATCTGACGACGAAGGACTTGCTGCCTCAGCCTTCGACAAATCATCCCTCTTCCCCAACGAGCGTCACACATGCCTCATGGTGAAGGAGAAGAAGGTATGTACTCGAAACAATACCACTTATGCTTCTTCAAGTGATGATGAGTCTAGTGATGATGATGAAATAGATTACTCTAGTTTGTTCAAGGGATTGGATAGAACTAAAATAGATAAGATTAATGAACTGATTGATGCCTTGAATGAAAAGGATAGACTTTTAGAAAAACAAGAGGATCTTTTGTATGAAGAACATGAAAAATTTGTAGAGGCACAAAAATATCATGCCTTAGAAGTTAAAAGGAATGAAATGCTTTCTTGTGAACTATCTACTTACCATGAGACAATTTCTATTTTAAAAGATGTTAACAATGATTTAAATGCTAAACTAGAAGTAGCAAATAGATCTAACTCTTGTGTAGAACATGTTGTGATTTGCACTAGGTGTAAAGATTTTAATGTTGATGCTTGTAGTGAACACCTAGTGTCTATTGCAAAGTTAAATGATGAAGTGGCTAGTCTTAATGCCCAACTTAAGACTAGCAAAAATGAATTTGATAAACTAAAATTTGCGAGGGATGCCTACACGATTGGTAGACACCCCTCAATTAAGGATGGGCTTGGCTTCAAGAGGGAAGCCAAGAACTTAACTAGTCATAAAGCCTCCATTCCCGCCAAGGAGAAAGGGAAGGCCTCTATGACTAATAGTGCTCAAAAGAACCATGCTTTCATTTATGGTGATAGAAAATTTTCTAGAAATGCGTATAGGACCTATGCTTATGATTCATATGCTATGACTGCTTCTAGTTCCCATGTTGTGCATTGTAGAGATATGCCTAGGAAAAATATTCATCATGTGCCTAGAAAGAATATTGTTCATGTTCCTAGGAAAGTAATTAATGAACCTTCTACAATTTTTCATACTTGCAATGCTTCCTTTGCTATTTGTAGAAAGGATAAGAAGGTAATTGCTAGGAAATTAGGGGCAAGATGCAAGGGAGATAAAACTTGCATTTGGGTCCCTAAGACCATTGTGACTAACCTTGTAGGACCCAACAAGAGTTGGGTACCGAAAACCCAAGCCTAAATTTGCCTTGCAGGTTTATGCATCCGGAGGTTCAAGCTGGATTATCGACAGCGGATGCACAAACCACATGACGGGGGAGAAGAAGATGTTCACCTCCTACGTCAAGAACAAGGATTCCCAAGATTCAATCATATTCGGTGATGGGAACCAAGGCAAGGTGAAAGGGTTAGGGAAGATTGCTATTTCATCCGAGCACTCTATTTCTAATGTGTTTTTAGTTGAGTCACTTGGCTATAATTTGTTATCCATTAGTCAATTATGCAATATGGGATATAATTGTTTATTCACAAATGTAGATGTGTCTGTCTTTAGAAGAAGTGATGGTTCATTAGCTTTTAAGGGTGTATTAGACGACAAACTCTATTTAGTTGATTTTGCAAAAGAGGAGGCCGGTCTAGATGCATGCTTAATTGCTAAGACTAGCATGGGCTGGCTGTGGCACTGTCGTTTAGCTCATGTGGGGATGAAGAACCTTCACAAGCTTCTAAAGGGAGAACACGTGATAGGTCTAACTAATGTGCATTTCGAAAAAGATAGACCTTGTGTAGCTTGTCAAGCAGGTAAACAGGTGGGAAGCTCTCATCATACCAAAAATGTGATGACCACATCAAGACCCTTGAAGATGCTTCATATGGACCTCTTCGGACCCGTCGCCTACCTAAGCATCGGGGGAAGTAAGTATGGTCTTGTTATAGTTGATGATTTTTCCCGCTTCACTTGGGTATTCTTTTTGCAGGATAAATTTGAAACCCAAGGGACCCTCAAGCGCTTCCTAAGGAGAGCTCAAAATGAGTTTGAGCTCAAGGTGAAGAAGATAAGGAGCGACAACGGGTCCGAGTTCAAGAACCTTCAAGTGGAGGAGTACCTTGAGGAGGAAGGGATCAAGCACGAGTTCTCCGCTCCCTACACACCACAGCAAAATGGTGTGGTAGAGAGGAAGAACAGGATGCTCATCGATATGGCAAGGACGATGCTTGGAGAGTTCAAGACCCCCGAGCGGTTTTGGTCAGAAGCCGTGAACACGGCTTGCCACGCCATCAACCGGGTCTACCTTCACCGCCTCCTCAAGAAGACTTCGTATGAGCTTCTAACCGGTAACAAACCCAATGTTTCGTATTCCCGAGTTTTTGGGGGTAAATGCTACATTCTAGTGAAGAAGGGTAGGAATTCAAAATTTGCTCCCAAAGCTGTAGAAGGGTTTTTGTTAGGTTATGACTCAAATACAAAGGCGTCTAGGGTCTTCAACAAATCATCAGGTATGGTTGAAGTCTCTAGCGACGTTGTATTTGATGACACTAATGGCTCTCCAAGAGAGCAAGCTGTTGATCTTGATGATGTAGATGAAGAAGACGTTCCGACGGCCGCAATACGCACCATGGCGATTGGAGATGTGCGACCACAGGAACAAAAGAAGCAAGATCAACCGTCTTCCTCAACAATGGTGCATCCCCCAACTCAAGATGATGAACAGGTTCATCAAGAGGATGCGTGTGATCAAGGGGGAGCACAAGATGATCATGTGATGGAGGAAGAAGCACAACCGGCACCTCCAACCCAAGTTCGAGCGACGATTCAAAGGAATCATCCCATCGACCAAATATTGGGTGACATTAGCAAAGGAGTAACTACTCGTTCAAGATTAGTTAATTTTTGTGAGCATTACTCCTTTGTCTCTTCTATTGAGCCTTTCAGGGTAGAAGAGGCCTTGCTAGATCCGGACTGGGTGTTGGCCATGCAGGAAGAGCTCAATAATTTCAAGAGAAATGAAGTTTGGACACTAGTGCCGCGTCCCAAGCAAAATGTTGTGGGAACCAAGTGGGTGTTCCGCAACAAATAGGACGAGCACGGGGTGGTGACGAGGAACAAGGCTCGACATGTGGCAAAAGGTTATGCCCAAGTCGCAGGTTTGGACTTTGAGGAGACTTTTGCTCCTGTGGCTAGGCTAGAGTCTATTCGTATTTTGCTAGCATATGCCGCTCACCATTCTTTCAGGTTGTTCCAAATGGATGTGAAGAGCGCTTTCCTCAACGGGCCAATCAAGGAGGAGGTGTACGTGGAGCAACCCCCTGGCTTCGAGGACAAACGGTACCCCGACTACGTATGTAAGCTCTCTAAGGCGCTCTATGGACTTAAGCAAGCCCCAAGAGCATGGAATGAATGCCTTAGAGACTTTTTAATTGCTAATGCTTTCATGAAAAGGAAAGCCGATCCAACTTTATTCACTAAGACTTGTGATGGTGATTTATTTGTGTGCCAAATTTATGTCGATGACATAATATTTGGTTCTACTAACCAAAAGTCTTGTGAAGAGTTCAGCAGGGTGATGACTCAAAAGTTTGAGATGTCGATGATGGGCGAGTTGAACTACTTCCTTGGGTTCCAAGTGAAGCAACTCAAGGACGACACCTTCATCTCCCAAACGAAGTACACGCAAGACTTGCTAAAGCAGTTTGGGATGAAGGACGCCAAGCCCGCGAAGACTACAATGGGAACCGACGGACACACCGACCTCAACAAAGGAGGTAAGTCTGTTGATCAAAAGGCATACCGGTCCATGATAGGTTCCTTGCTTTATTTATGTGCTAGTAGACCTAATATTATGCTTAGTGTATGCATGTGTGCTAGATTTCAATCCGATCCAAGGGAGTGTCACTTAGTGGCCGTGAAGCGAATTCTTAGATATTTAGTCTCTACGCCTTGCTTCGGGATCTGGTATCCAAAGGGGTCTAACTTTGACTTGATTGGATATTCAGACTCTGACTATGCTGGATGTAAGGTCGATAGGAAGAGTACATCGGGGACGTGCCAATTCTTAGGAAGGTCCCTGGTGTCATGGAGTTCTAAGAAACAAACCTCTGTTGCCCTATCCACCGCTGAGGCCGAGTACGTTGCCGCAGGACAGTGTTGTGCGCAACTACTTTGGATGAGGCAAACCCTCCGAGACTTTGGCTACAATTTGAGCAAAGTCCCACTCCTATGTGATAATGAGAGTGCTATCTGCATAGCGGATAATCCTGTTGAGCACAGCCGCACAAAGCACATTGACATCCGGCATCACTTTTTGAGAGACCACCAGCAAAAGGGAGATATCGAAGTGTTCTATATTAGCACCGAGAACCAGCTAGCCGATATCTTTACCAAGCCTCTAGATAAGAAGACCTTTTGCAGGCTGTGTAGTGAGCTAAATGTCTTAGATTCGCGGAACTTGGATTGATTTGTAGCATACATGTGTATTATGCTTTGATCATGTTCCCTTATGCATTTTGTTTATTTATGGTGCTCAAGTTGTACAAACACTCCCCGGACCTCACAAGTCCTTTTGCAAGTGATGCACATATTTAGGGGGAGATGTGCTACGACTTGACCCTTTGAGACTAACCGTGTGCTTGAGTTTGCTTGATTTAGTCTCAAAGGTCAATTGAAAGGAAAGGTGGACTTGGACCATGAAAGACTTCCACTGCACTCCGATGAGAGGGTAACTTACTCCAAGTCCATCTCAATATCCTTATTGCCTTTGTACTCTTATTTGAAGATTTTGGTGAGGCAATGGGGTTAAAGGGCCAAAATTAATCCTGTTTTGGTGCTTGATGCCAAAGGGGGAGAAAATAAGGCCAAAGCAATAAATGGATCAGCTACCACTTGAGAAATTTTGAAAATAGTAGAATAGAGCTTTTGGTTTGTCAAAACTCTCTTATTGTCTCTCTTGTCAAAGGTTGGCCTCTTGTGGGGAGAATGGTTGATTATGGGAAAAAGGGGGAGTTTTTGAAATCTTTGATCAATTTCTCTTGGAACAACTCTCCTTATGTCTCTACAATTGTGTTTGAATTAGAGATAGGAGATTGAGGTTGATTTGCAAAAACAAAACCAAGTGGTGGCAAAGAATGATCCATATATGCCAATTTTGAATCAAAACAATTTTGAGTTCTCATTTGTATTGATGTTGCACTTCTTTTAGTTGCTTTTTGTTGTGTTGGCATAAATCACCAAAAAGGGGGAGATTGAAAGGGAAATGTGACCTTGGGCCATTTCTAAGTATTTTGGTGATTGAGTGCCAACACAAGTGCTTAAGTGAAAATCTATGCCAATTGATGGACAAAGTGCAAATCAAGTCTAAAGGTATGTTTCTAGACTTAGTACATTGTTTTGAGAACTATGGATTGTGTCTAAGTGCTGGAAACAGGAGAAATCAAATTGGAAAAGAGATGGCTTTGTTCAGCCAAAGTCTGCTCAGTCTGGGTGCACCGGACTGTCCGGTGGTGCACCGGACAGTGTCCGGTGCGCCAGGCTAGCTCTGGCGAACTTGCTGTTCTCAGGACTTCGACGGTGGTGTACGACTATAAATCACCGGACTGTCCGGTGGTGCACCGGATTGTTTGGTGAGCCATTCACACGCGAAGTCATCGCTCTCGGGAAGTAATTAACGGCGTACGGCTATAAATCACCGGACTGTCCGGTGGTGCACCGGACTGTCCGGTGATCCAACGATCGGTGAGCCAACGGTCGGCCGCGCGATCTGCGCGGGACACGTGGCCGAGCCAACGGCTAGAATGGGGCACCGGACTGTCCGGTGTGCACCGGACAGTGTCCGGTGCGCCAACGGCTCTGAATCTCCAACGGTCGGCTTCGCCAAAGAAGGAAAGAAATCCGCACTGGACAGTGTCCGGTGGTGCACCGGACTGTCCGGTGCGCCAGGCGACTGAAGGCAAGAATTGCCTTCCTGGAATGCTCTCAACGACTCCTAGCTGCCTTGGGGCTATAAAACGGACCCATAGGCGCATGGAGGAGCACACCAAGCATTCTCTAAGCATTCATAAGCACCAAGACTTCGATTCCGCGCATTTGATTCTTTGTGAGAGCAACTAGAGCTCTATTTGAGTTGTGAACTCGTCGGGTTGTGTTGTGAGCTCTTGTTGCGACTTTTGTGCATGTTGTCGCTCTGATTTCGTGTCTTGTGTGCGTTGCTCATCCCTCCCTTACTCTGTGCTTCTTTGTGAGCATCAAAGTGTAAGGGCGAGAGACTCCAAGTTGTGGAGAATCCTCGCGAGCGGGATATAGTAAAGCAAAGCAAAACACCATGGTATTCAAGTGGGTCTTTGGACCGCTTGAGAGGGGTTGATTGCAACCCTCGTCCGTTGGGACGCCACAACGTGGAGTAGGCAAGTTTTGTACTTGGCCGAACCACGGGATAAACCACTTGGCCTTATTGTGCTAACACTTAATCAAGTTTTTGTGGCTTTAAGTTTAAGTTTTTACAGGATCACCTATTCACCCCCCTCTAGGTGTTCTCAGAGTCACTGACAATTGCAGATAGATTCTCCGCTTTTCTATTTCTTTACAAGGCGAATTCCACGACCGTGGACGGCGGAGCAGGCACTCCAGCGAACTCGTACCAGCCAAATAACTCAACTACCGGTGCACATGTGGTTGACACCGAATTTAACCCTTAATAACCATTTCCCCTCGATCAATTGCACGATCTGAGCTCTAAATCACCCTGTCCATGGAGACAGCATGAACTATGGATGAACAGAAGAGTTCCCGGCGATCTAGCGTGGTCTATCTTAATTGAACGGGTCGAGGAGCACAGGAGAACATAAGGGCACTGAAACGGGAGAACAGAGAGCATGAACGGACCTCGAACAAGCTAGCTACAGCGAGGTCACTTCGCGCGGTGTTTCGGACCTATTTGGGGGAAATCCCAAATTGGGGCTCTCTGGTGAGCAATTGGAGGCACGAGCGGGTGGAGTGGATGTTTGAATACCCAACGAAGCCGAGGGTGTGCTCAATTTATAGGATCCATGAGCGGTGGTGACCAGTTCGGGGAAAGACGCACGGCTGTCGGAGAGAAGGGGGTGTACTGGCACAAGTGATCGGTGGCATTTACCATGGCAGGCTCACCGGTGATCACCGGATATGCATAACGTGAGCTACTGCGATGTGGTAAGATGCCAGGGCACATGGCGCAAGGTCACGAGGTGGCTAACTCCGGTGAACCTTTCCGAAGCGGCCGTGACTCAGGCGGGTACGACGGCCGGAGTAGAATAGTGGCCGGAGTTTACCCACAGTGCGATATTTCTTACCCTTCTGCGTTATCCAACTGCGCCGAGCATGAATCACCACGGCGGGCACGAATCCAGGCGCACGGTCGCCGGCGGTGAGTTATCTGAACTGGCAATCTAATCTTTGCACTGTACTATCGAAACCCTGATTCAGAGTGTCAGACAGGCCGAATTGCAATGCCTAGATCTCGAATTTTTGTGCAACAACATGCAAATACATTTGTAGCAAACTTGTAGCCCTTCATACCAGCTACAATTCTACTATAGCAACTACCCTCAATTGAGCAATAGATCTTACTCTAATTCGACCCAAAAGCTTGGCCAATGTCACTAGTGACCTAAATTTAGTCATCAGAGTGACTGACAGCACAAATTTAAGCCTATTTTTCTCCAAACTTTGTATGTGATCAAAGCTTAGTTACTTAAGCAAAGTTGTTCTCCTATTGTAGGTCTAGACTTTTGATGTGTTGACCCTAGGCAAATTCCTAATATTTTTAGAACTACAGGGCTCCAAAGTCAGTGTTGTTCACTGATTTTCAGACTTAGTCACATGAGAGGTGTGGAGTGGCTTTTTGCAAATAAGCCCAAATCTCATCTTTTGACTTGAAAATCCTCAAATGTGTGGACCTTATGCTTTGGGGTACCCTAATACCTTGGTTTTTGCACTTGGGTCCAAAAGTGTGCAAAATTTACATATAACCCCCTAAGGTTTCAATTTGGGGGTTTTAGTGGTCTTTTTAGGGTTTCTGGCACTTCTAGGGTTTGGATGTCACTCAAGTTCATTTATGGTGATATATTATGACCACTTCTAATGAGTTTTGAAGTTTTCTATCATTTGGTCTTTATTGACACTCCTAAGCCTAGTTTAGGGTTAAGTACCCTACCATAGGGTTTCACACATAACAAGTCACATCAATACAACTTGTTTGAAATTTTTGCCTAGTTAATGCACTCTAAGTGTAACAAACACATGATATGCTAATGCTCATGATGTTATGCTCAAGTTTTAGTGATAGTAACACCAGGGGTGTTACATCCTTCCCCCATAAAAGAATATCGTCCCGATTTTAAAAGTCCTAGGGCAAGTAATGGAAAAGGAAACGTGTCATATTTTTATTTCCTTATTTCTTGTACAGGGCAGGGGGTGTTATGGGGTCTACTCCTCTGTTACAACAATTGTACATATCTCACAATTTACATGAAGCTAAAAAGCCTAGGAAATTATTTTCTAGAAAGTCTTGAGTTTCCCACATAACTTCATCTTCCGTGTGTTGGTTCCATTGTATCTTATAAAATTTGAGAGTTCTCCTTTGGGTAACCCTATCCTTTTGATCCAGGATTCGAACAGGATGTTCTGAATATGTCAAGTCTGGTTTTAAGGCAACATCCGTCACTTCAATGGTTCGATCTAGAACCCGAAGACACTTCTTCAATTGGGACACATGGAACACATTATGCACTGCAGACAATGTTTCGGGTAATTGGAGTCGGTACGCCACTGGTCCACATTGTTCAAGAATGAGGAATGGACCAATGTATCGTGGTGCAAGCTTTCCTTTTACACTGAAACGAGATACACCCTTCATTGGTGATACTTTCAGATACACATAATCTTCCACCTAGAAGTATTAGGGTTGGCGTCGTTTGTCTGCATAACTCTTTTGTCGAGCTTGTGCTTCTTTTAAATTATGCATGATTCGTTGAACCTTTTCTTCCATTTCTTTGACTATATCAGGCCTGAAAAACCATCGTTCTCCTGGTTCTGAACAATTTAATGGAGTACGGCACCGTCGTCCGTATAATGCTTCAAAGGGTGCCATCTTGATACTTTCTTGATAGCTGTTATTGTATGAAAACTCCGCTAATGGTAAACATTCATCCCATTTCTGTGGGAATTCCAGAACACATGCCCGTAACATGTCTTCAAGTATTTGGTTCACTCTCTCAGTCTGCCCACTGGTTTGAGGCTGATAGGCAAAACTGTGGAGCAACTTAGTACCCAGGGATTTGTGGAGTTCTTCCCAGAATTTGGATACAAATTGTGATCCGCGATCCGACACTATAGTCTTTGGAATTCCGTGCAAACTGAGAATACGGGAATATATACCTGGGCATAGGTGAGGACTGTGTAGGATGCCTTGACTGGCAGAAAATGGGCTATCTTGGTAAGTCGATCAACTATAACCCAGATAAGATCAAATCCTTTTGCTGTCTTGGGTAATCCCACAATGAAGTCCATGCTAATGTCCTCCCATTTCCAAGTCGGGATGGGTAAAGATTGCAGTGGACCATCTGTCCTCATATGTATGGCTTTGACATGCTTACAAGTGTCACACTTCGCCACATAGCATGCAATTTCGATCTTCATTTTCGTCCACCAATAATGTTGCTTTAGATCATGATACATCTTAGTGCTTCCGGGATGAATGTAATAGCGACTAAGATGTGCTTCATCTAAAATTTGCTGGCGGACTAAGATGTCACTCAAGTTCATTTATGGTGATATCTTATGACCACTTCTAATGAGTTTTGAAGTTTTCTCTCATTTGTTCTTTATTGACACTCCTAAGCCTAGTTTAGGGTTAAGTACCCTACCCTAGGGTTTCACACATAACATGTCACATCAATACAACTTGTTTGAAATTTTTGCCTAGTGAATGCACTCTAAGTGTAACAAACACATGATATGCTAATGCTCATGATGTTATGCTCAAGTTTTAGTGACAGTAACACCAGGGGTGTTACAACGAGTAGTTTAGGAATTAGTAATAACCCTCTATAAATAGAAGGGTGGTCTGGTTGTTTCACAATCTCTTTGGCTTAGAGTTTTAGCACTTGTAGTTTTCCATTCCCTAAACTTCTCTAATTTGATCGCCAGAGATCCAAGCGCTTTGAACTGCTGCATATGTTGATTTTGTAATCTTCACCATGTAATCTAAGGAAGGGTGGTTGATTCCACTCACAGGTTTCATTGAATCACAAACTCAGTTTTGTTTCAGTTGAAGTTTTTTGACTCATTTCGCTCTTGTGTTGTTCTCTTCCCTCTTCTTGTGGATTTGTGAAGAACCTTCAAGTTCTTGTGTTGTGGTTGTCGTTGGGGATTAATTTGTGGGAAGATAGACTCTTTGGATCACTTCATATAACCAGGTGTTGCGGTTCTTGGTCATGATCCGAGTTGATCGTATTTTGAGTTTTTTTTGAGAAAATCCTAACAAAACATGATCACTTAGTATTTTGCATCTGTGCATGGATTTTTGAGTTGCTCATGTTCATACTTCATGAATAGACTTCTTTTGCCCTGTGTAAATTGCTTGCAAAGTTTGAGGCAAATATGGGCATTTTTCATTGCCCGACGTTGTCGCTCCCTCAATTGGCACTATCGCTCTATAGGTTGGCACATAGCGATGAGAGTACGGGACTTTGTGCGGTTGGCTAGAGAGACCAAGACACTATGTTTTCTTAGTTTCAGTCGATTGTCAATAAGATGTGCGCCAACAAGGAGCAGTTACCCTATGATGATCATGAGATAGTGATCAAGTTACATTATGCTCTAGATGAGAGGGTTTGGGGGGTGAAAGTCTCGGCAATCATCGAGTCACACATCTATGAGACTCCCACCGTGGACGAGCTTTTTAGCAAGCTCAAGTCCTCCAAGATTGACCACAAGAGCCAGACTAAGATCGAGAACCCTGGTGCACCCACCATGGCCCTAGTCTCTGGAGGTGGTTCTGCTTCTAGCCCCTCACCTGTTTTGTTTTCCCTATCTTCTTTGTTGTCTATCACATAGGAGCAGGTGAAGAGCCTTGAGGATGAGGAGTGGGTGCTTGTGGCTAGCTGGTTCACGTGGTTCCACAACAACCGCCAGAACCGGTGGTGTGGCGGGTCGTAGGATGGATGCAACAACTGTGGCAACCTCGACCACTTCATCACTAGCTACCCCAAGAAGGGCAAGAAGGAGGCTAGTGACACACCCAGTTTTAGATGGCAAACCAAATGTGAACCATGTACGTGCCAGGATCAGAAACTCACGTACAATGATTACATAATTGGACATCATCGCACATTGCTCAAAATAATAGCGGAAAAGGTACTTTATTACATCAAGATGTCCAAGACATCCACAGAGTCATTTACGTAACATAGTCATTATCATAATCAAAGTGTGGAATACAAAACGTAGTAGATAAGGCCTTCATAGACAGCTGACTAGGGGTTTGCCACTAAACACAACTAGAACTCATCGTAGTCCTGGAACTCCTCAAAGTCCTCCATGATGCCTGCATCTCCTCCTGAGCACTGATTACAATGGGGACAACCTAGGGTGGGGTGGTTTTTAAAGCAAGGGTGAGTACACATCAACTTACTCAGAAAAGGTCCCATTTGGCTAAAGTGGACTAGTTGTATGTGGAGCTAAGGTTAAAGCAATTGCTTTTAGTTGGTTAGGTATTTATTACTAGTAGTAAAGTCAAATTTTAGTAGTGAACCCAGTTATTACCCAAATGTACTCCCTCCAAGAGAAAATACCAGAGATCAGAGTCATATTCATCATCATAAATTATCCAGAGTTCTTCTAATCAAAGAGGATCCCAAGGCTGCTCTTAACCGTGAGCACGATTGATATACCAGTTTCTAACACTCTGCAGAGGTTGCACACTTTACCCATGAGTCGTGATTCCTGTTTTGCCCGGAGATCATGACTCCCCATTGATCACTTCCAATGTGACCTGGCTGGGTCTCACTATGTAGCTTTTACAAAGATTCCCCAGAGGTCATAGCCACCCGTTAGGTTTCTCTAGTTTGATAAACACAGTACTTCTACCCACAAGAAGGGTGACTAACAAAACCAAAATCAAAAGAACCTCGGCAACCAGTCTCAGAAGAGCAAGTACTGTGCCCGGACCCCATTGACGGCCCTACGGGGAAGCCGACTACACCTCAAGTTCCTCTAATTAATCAGCTAAGGGGCGTCTCATTCCACCCTCATGGTTGTACTATTTTCCCGGGTGGTCAATCAACGAACAGGTCCTTACGAAGATGTTGGGGGCCTTCGTCTTCCGAAGGTCCTCAAAAACATGACTAACATGCTTTCCAGTATAATATACTGTCACAGGAAGCTTCAGCTTCGGGATGAAAGTGTACATGGTTTGAAAGGCGGAACCTAGAAGAAGGATGAACCAGTTCCGAAGCTGTGGACGTAGGAGCTTCGGCGTAGCGTAAAAACGACGATGGAGAATGAAACCGACTTAAAAGGGAAAAGACAGCTTAGCCCTCGTCAGCTTACTTTTTAGCTAATAGTAAATGTCAGGGACATAAATGTAATTTTACCTAGGTTGTGTCCTATGCCTATAAATAGATGAACAGTAACACCATATTGTTCACGCTGAGTTGTATTCACTCGCACGTCATTCTTGGATTCTTACCTTCTATCAAGCCGAAGGTACAAATGTAATTTAATGTCACTAATGTTTTTTCATGATCATATAATGAGAACATAGATAATCTAATGATTTGATATGGTTATTCATGTTCTTTATATGTCTCATATGTCCCTGCTTTTCATTACATATTGAGATGTTGAAGGTTTGTCCTTCATAACCTTCATCTGAGGATCATTATATCCTAAGGGAGATAATGCTTTGAAGGACGAAGGTCTTTAACCATTAACATTTGTGTTGCCTTGTTCTTAACTCATAGCATTTAAGAACAAGTGGCCAACATTGGCGCCCACCTCTGGTGAACTCATTCGACCACCTTCGGCAACCTGTGACCTTTGTCATGCCGCTGAAGAAGTCTCCAGGGCTAGGGGCTGCACTGCAGCCACTGAACGTCCATCAGGAAACATTACGCGAAGCTAGGAGCCAAAAAAGGAAGGCCACCAGTCCGACACCTCAGGAGGAGGAGTTGGACCAAGAAATCAGGGACCTTAAAGTCATTCATCAACAGGTTCAGGGGAAAGAGGAAAAGATGCTTCGTCTCATCGACCTTCAGAAGAAGATTGATGAGGCCGCTGAGGAAATGCGTCATATCACCCAAGATGACCAAGACCGAAGGCCTCAACACAGAGACCTTCGTTAGGACAATTCATACAACGATGATGAATGGTATGATGATTTCCATCATGGAAATTTTGCTTTTGATGATGCTTCTCCTCTAGCAGTAGAATTGTAGGCTACCCCATGGCCCACGTCTTACAAGCCACCCCAACTCCCTATGTATGATGAGCACTCAGACCCGAAGCAGTTTCTAATGAGCTATGAGGCAACCATATCTTCTTATGGGGGAAACACTGCAGTCATGGCGAAATCCTTCGTCATGGCAGTCAAAAGTGTCGCACAAACTTGGTACTCTTCTCTTCGGCCAGGAACAATCACATCATGGCAGAAGCTTAAAGATATGCTAATCACTAGCTTCCAAGGATTTCAGACGAAGCCAGTCACTGCTCAGGCTTTGTTCCAGTGCACACAAGACCATGAGGAGTACCTTCAGGCGTATGTCCGAAGGTTCCTGCGTCTGAGAGCACAAGCGCCTATAGTGCCCAATGAAATTGTCATTGAGGCCATGATCAAAGGGCTTCGGCCAGGACCTACGACTCAGTATTTTGCCAGGAAACCCCCACAAACACTGGAGAAGCTTCTTTAGAAGATGGATGAATATATCTGGGCTGATAATGATTTCTGCCAGAGAAGGGAAGAAGCCTACATGTTTTCCGAGATGACCAGGGGCTTTGGAGGAAGAATCCACCCCAGGCATGTCAGATCGATTCATAATTCCAGCCTAAGTGATGACAGAGGAAGCTAGCCTCAATAGCCACAACACAGCTCCCAATCTTCAGGGCAACAACAAAGCTCTTTCAGGCCACCAGTCCCAAGGGGCAGAGGCGGCAGGGGCTTCGGAGGAAGATATGGAGATCAGCCCAGAAGGCTATATTGTTTATTCTATGGTGAAGATAAGGGCCACACATAAGAACATGTCAAATCACAATACAGAAGCAAAAGGAGATTGCCGAAGCTGAGGCGCGACAGAATCAGACGAAGTAGGTCTTACATACTGCTTCATGCTAGTCTCCCTATGTACTAGAGTACGTAGGCAATCAACAACCTTCATTTTCTGTCGCTTCGGCAAGTCACTCTCAAGCTTCCTGGGCCTAGCTCCCATTACGCCACCATTACCACCCACTCA
Organism: Zea luxurians; assembly: GCA_029449295.1. Taxonomy (NCBI): domain Eukaryota; kingdom Viridiplantae; phylum Streptophyta; class Magnoliopsida; order Poales; family Poaceae; genus Zea; species Zea luxurians. Next base: position 146,213 of record JAOPSE010001364.1, read on the forward strand.
GACCCGAAGCCAGCAGCCAGAAGGGCACCCCGCACGCACAGCAGCAGCGTGGATTTTTGGAGGAATCCAAAGCTCGCACAGTCAACAACACTATGCCAGAATCCAGCATATCTATTGAAGAATATCCTATTCCTTGATGTATCTTTATCTTTTATGCCGATTTTAATTTTTTATGAGAAACAAGTCATGAAGGACTAAAATTTGATTTTATTAATAATTGAGCTTGTGTCAACAAGTAAAATAACGTCTTAAAACAGACTTCTGAAGTTACAAAACTCATTCCTAAGAGAGCACAGAGTAATTTCCGAAGCTAACAAAAAGTCGTTCCTAAGGGAGCGCAGAGTAAGTTCCGAAGCTACAAAAGTCGTTCCTAAAGGAGCGCAGAGTAGTTTTCAAAGCTCGAAGTCGTTCCTAAGGGGATGCAGAGTCAAAAATTCCACCGAAATAGAAGGTGAAGAAGCTCCAAAGGTCATTCCTAAGGGGATGTAGAGCTTAATACCACCGAAATATAAGGTGAAGAAGCTCCAAAGTCGTTCCTAAGGGGATGCAGAGCTTAAGACTCCAAAGACATTCCTAAGGGGATGCAGAGTCTTGTGTGTTCTAGTGTGGGTGCGCGTGTGTGTTCGACATGACCATCATATTGCATCATATCATAGCATCATTCCGCATAAACATTACATCATACATCATATTGCATCAATGACAAAAAGATTGGATACGAAGCAAATCTTTAGCAATACTTTGTTGAATGAAAATGGTGCTGAGGCACGAAGCAAACTTCGGGAAACACAATCTTATCACACTTGCCATAGAAGGGGGCTTCCTTCTTTACGAAGCATGAAAAGAAGGGAAGGTGTTTTTTTCGCTGAAGGCTCAAAAACGGTATGTGCGTAAATTTCATGCATTGCAAAGAAATATATTACAACAATTTACATTTCTGATTAATTGTTCCATACACCAAATGTTACATTGTATCATTACAATAAAGTCTAATCTTCCTTAATTATTTTCTCCATGGCTTCGTTTAGCAGCTTGTCGACGACTTCGTCGATGATGGAGTTAGCAATGCTCATTATATCCTAGTGCTTCTTTCATGACTGGATCAGCTAGGGGGTTGTATGGCTCTGGCAGCGGTGACAGTTCGGCTGTAATAAGCAAACTGTTAGTTCGAAGCTGGAAAATAAACGCGAAGCTAAAATTCAAAAAACAATACCTATACGCCTTTCGCGCTCAGCAGTTTTTTTGGCTCGCCTAGCTTCTTCCCTGGCTTCGTGGGTTTTTTTCATTCTTCTTTATGATTTCGTTGGCCAATTCCTGGCCACCGTTCACCCATGCATCGGAATAAAATTTTCCACCCACCAAAGTAGCTTCGGTCGAAGGGTCTTTTGTGTCGTCTATGGAGAAGGCGGCTTCAGCCTGGGCTGCAGCTTTAACATGATCGCATCCAGCCTTCTCCAGAATAGCCGCAATCCCTCGAGCGCCAGAGAAAGCATAGATATCCCCACGATCGCTCAGGATCTCTTCAAAAGCTTTGGCTTCCCAGTTTATCCAATCAATAACGCCCTCGGAGTCACCTCGAATGAAGTTTTCCTCGGAGAAGATAAGCACCTACTTTGGCAAAGCTGGTTTTCAATTTTTTCACGCAATCCAAGGATTTCTTGAAGCACCTTTCCTTGGATTCACGAAGCTCCTCGACATTTTTCTCTAGCCTAGTTTTCGACCATTCACTAATTTCTTTACTAGCCTTGGCAACTGCAAAGTTCTCATTGGCTTCGGCAAGTTTTTTCCGAAGGTCTTCAATTTTGGCTTTATAAATTTCGGATTGAGTGTTAAACTTTTCTTCATCTTCTTTCAATTTATCCACCAATGAAAGTAGAATTTTGTCCTTCTCCAAGGCTTCATTTCTCAGTTTAATGACTTCTGATCGAAGGTTGCCAAGAGCTATCGTGCAGCTCTCATCCTCTGCATTCTTTTGTGCCCTCAGGGCGTTGCTAAGA
>JAOPSE010001365.1:0-148077 GCA_029449295.1 Zea luxurians
ATTGAAAATGGTCGTTCATGGCTATTTTCGGCAAAATGGTGGTTGTGTGGCCATTGATCATCGACCAGAGGCTCGTACACCTCACCCCATATATGTTTCCTTGCCATAGATCACATTCTTGGATTTCAGGTGGAGACCATTTCTTGGTTAAAAACTCGTACGTGTTAGCCTTCGGTATTATTGAAAATGGTCGTTCATGGCTATTTTCGGCAAAATGGGGGTTGTGTGGCCATTCATCATCGACCAGAGGCTCATAAACCTCACCCCACATATGTTTCCTTGCCATAGATTACATTCTTCGATTTCTGGTGGAAACCATTTCTTGGTTAAAAACTCGTACGTGTTAGCCTTCGGTATTATTGAAAATGGTCATTCATGGCTATTTTCGGCAAAATGGGGGTTGTGTGGCCATTGATCATCGACCAGAGGCTCGTACACCTCACCCCACATATGTTTCCTTGCCATAGATCACATTCTTGGATTTCTGGTGGAGACCATTTCTTGGTCAAAAATCCGTACGTGTTAGCCTTTGGTATTTTTGAAAATGGTCATTCATGGCTATTTTCGACAAAAATGGGGGTTGTGTGGCCATTGATCATCGACTAGAGGCTCATACACCTCACCCCACATATGTTTCCTTGCCATAGATCACATTCTTGGATTTCTGGTGGAGACCATTTCTTGGTCAAAAATCCGTAGGTGTTAGCCTTCGGTATTATTGAAAATGGTCATTCATGGCTATTTTCGACAAAAATGGGGGTTGTGTGGCCATTGATCATCGACCAGATGCTCATACACCTCACCCCACATATGTTTCCTTGCCATAGATCACATTCTTGGATTTCTGGTGGAGACCATTTCTTGGTCTAAAATCCGTAGGTGTTAGCCTCTAGTATTATTGAAAATGGTCGCTCATGGCTATTCTCAAGGTCGCTCATGGCTATTTTCATAAAAAATGGGGGTTGTGTGGCCATTTATCATCGACTAGAGGCTCATAAACCTCACCCCACATATGTTTCCTTGCCATAGATCACATTCTTGGATTTCTGGTGGAGACCATTTCTTGGTTAAAAACTCGTACGTGTTAGCCTTCGGTATTATTGAAAATGGTCGTTCATGGCTATTTTCGGCAAAATGGTGGTTGTGTGGCCATTGATCATCGACCAGAGGCTCGTACACCTCACCCCACATATGTTTCCTTGCCATAGATCACATTCTTGGATTTCAGGTGGAGACCATTTCTTGGTTAAAAACTCGTACGTGTTAGCCTTCTGTATTATTGAAAATGGTCGTTCATGGCTATTTTCGGCAAAATGGGGGTTGTGTGGCCATTCATCATCGACCAGAGGCTCATAAACCTCACCCCACATATGTTTCCTTGCCATAGATTACATTCTTCGATTTCTGGTGGAAACCATTTCTTGGTTAAAAACTCGTACGTGTTAGCCTTCGGTATTATTGAAAATGGTCATTCATGGCTATTTTCGGCAAAATGGGGGTTGTGTGGCCATTGATCATCGACCAGAGGCTCGTACACCTCACCCCACATATGTTTCCTTGCCATAGATCACATTCTTGGATTTCTGGTGGAGACCATTTCTTGGTCAAAAATCCGTACGTGTTAGCCTTTGGTATTTTTGAAAATGGTCATTCATGGCTATTTTCGACAAAAATGGGGGTTGTGTGGCCATTGATCATCGACTAGAGGCTCATACACCTCACCCCACATATGTTTCCTTGCCATAGATCACATTCTTGGATTTCTGGTGGTGACCATTTCTTGGTCAAAAATCCGTAGGTGTTAGCCTTCGGTATTATTGAAAATGGTCATTCATGGCTATTTTCGACAAAAATGGGGGTTGTGTGGCCATTGATCATCGACCAGATCCTCATACACCTCACCCCACATATGTTTCCTTGCCATAGATCACATTCTTGGATTTCTGGTGGAGACCATTTCTTGGTCTAAAATCCGTAGGTGTTAGCCTCTAGTATTATTGAAAATGGTCGCTCATGGCTATTCTCAAGGTCGCTCATGGCTATTTTCATAAAAAATGGGGGTTGTGTGGCCATTTATCATCGACTAGAGGCTCATAAACCTCACCCCACATATGTTTCCTTGCCATAGATCACATTCTTGGATTTCTGGTGGAGACCATTTCTTGGTTAAAAACTCGTACGTGTTAGCCTTCGGTATTATTGAAAATGGTCATTCATGGCTATTTTCGGCAAAATGGGGGTTGTGTGGCCATTGATCGTCGACCAGAGGCTCATACACCTCACCCCACATATGTTTCCTTGCCATAGATCACATTCTTGGATTTCTGGTGGAGACCATTTCTTGGTCAAAAATCCGTAGGTGTTAGCCTTCGGTATTATTGTAAATGGTCATTCATGGCTATTTTCGACAAAAATGGGGGTTGTGTGGCCATTGATCATCGACTAGAGGCTCATACACCTCACTACACATATGTTTCCTTGCCATAGATCACATTCTTGGATTTATGGTGGAGACCATTTCTTGGTCAAAAATCCGTAGGTGTTAGCCTTCAGTGTCATTGAAAATGGTCGTTCATGGCTATTTTCGACAAAAATTAGGGTTGTGTGGCCATTGATCATCGACCAGAGGCTCATACACCTCACCCAACATATGTTTCCTTGCCATAGATCAAATTCTTGGATTTCTGGTGGAGACCATTTCTTGGTCAAAAATCCGTAGGTGTTAGCCTTCGGTATTATTGAAAATGGTCGTTCATGGCTATTTTCGACAAAAATGGGGGTTGTGTGGCCATTGATCATCGACCAGACGCTCATACACCTCACCCCACATATGTTTCCTTGCCATAGATCACATTCTTGGATTTCTAGTGGAGACCATTTCTTGGTTAAAAACTCGTACGTGTTAGCCTTCGGTATTATTGAAAATGGTCATTCATGGCTATTTTCGGCAAAATGGGGGTTGTGTGGCCATTGATCATCGACCAGAGGCTCGTACACCTCACCCCGCATATGTTTCCTTGCCATAGATGACATTCTTGGATTTCAGGTGGAGACCATTTCTTGGTTAAAAATCCGTACGTGTTAGCCTTTGGTATTTTTGAAAATGGTCATTCATGGCTATTTTCGACAAAAATGGGGGTTGTGTGGCCATTGATCATCGACTAGAGGCTCATACACCTCACCCCACATATGTTTCCTTGCCATAGATCACATTCTTGGATTTCTGGTGGAGACCATTTCTTGGTAAAAAATCCGTAGGTGTTAGCCTTCGGTATTATTGAAAATGGTCGTTCATGGCTATTTTCGACAAAAATGGGGGTTGTGTGGCCATTGATCATCGACCAGACGCTCATACACCTCACCCCACATATGTTTCCTTGCCATAGATCACATTCTTGGATTTCTGGTGGAGACCATTTCTTGGTCTAAAATCCGTAGGTGTTAGCCTCTAGTATTATTGAAAATGGTCGCTCATGGCTATTTTCAAGGTCGCTCATGGCTATTTTCATAAAAAATGGGGGTTGTGTGGCCATTTATCATCGACTAGAGGCTCATAAACCTCACCCCACATATGTTTCATTGCCATAGATTACATTCTTGGATTTCTAGTGGAAACCATTTCTTGGTTAAAAACTCGTACGTGTTAGCCTTCGGTATTATTGAAAATGGTCATTCATGGCTATTTTCGGCAAAATGGGGGTTGTGTGGCTATTGATCGTCGACCAGAGGCTCATACACCTCACCCCACATATGTTTCCTTGTCATAGATCACATTCTTGGATTTCTGGTGGAGACCATTTCTTGGTCAAAAATCCGTAGGTGTTAGCCTTCGATATTATTGAAAATGGTCATTCATGGCTATTTTCGGCAAAATGGGGGTTGTGTGGCCATTGATCGTCGACCAGAGGCTCATACACCTCACCCCACATATGTTTCCTTGTCGTAGATCACATTCTTGGATTTCTTGTGGACACCATTTCTTGGTCAAAAATCCGTAGGTGTTAGCCTTCGATATTATTGAAAATGGTCGTTCATGGCTATTTTCGACAAAAATGGAGGTTGTGTGGCCATTGATCATCGACCAGAGGCTCATACACCTCACCCCACATATGTTTCCTTGCCATAGATCACATTCTTGGATTTCTGGTGGAGACCATTTCTTGGTCAAAAATCCGTAGGTGTTAGCCTTCGGTATTATTGAAAATGGTCGTTCATGGCTATTTTCGACAAAAATGGGGGTTGTGTGGCCATTGATCATCGACCAGACGCTCATACACCTCACCCCACATATGTTTCCTTGCCATAGATCACATTCTTGGATTTCTGGTGGAGACCATTTCTTGGTCTAAAATCCGTAGGTGTTAGCCTCTAGTATTATTGAAAATGGTCGCTCATGGCTATTTTCATAAAAAATGGGGGTTGTGTGGCCATTTATCATCGACTAGAGGCTCATAAACCTCACCCCAGATATGTTTCCTTGCCATAGATTACATTCTTGGATTTCTGGTGGAAACCATTTCTTGGTTAAAAACTCGTACGTGTTAGCCTTCGGTATTATTGAAAATGGTCATTCATGGCTATTTTCGGCAAAATGGGGGTTGTGTGGCCATTGATCGTCGACCAGAGGCTCATACACCTCACCCCACATATGTTTCCTTGTCGTAGATCACATTCTTGGATTTCTGGTGGAGACCATTTCTTGGTCAAAAATCCGTAGGTGTTAGCCTTCGATATTATTGAAAATGGTCATTCATGGCTATTTTCGGCAAAATGGGGGTTGTGTGGCCATTGATCGTCGACCAGAGGCTCATACACCTCACCCCACATATGTTTACTTGTCGTAGATCACATTCTTGGATTTCTGGTGGAGACCATTTCTTGGTCAAAAATCCGTAGGTGTTAGCCTTCGATATTATTGAAAATGGTCGTTCATGGCTATTTTCGACAAAAATGGGGGTTGTGTGGCCATTGATCATCGACCAGAGGCTCATACACCTCACCCCACATATGTTTCCTTGGCATAGATCACATTCTTGGATTTCTGGTGGAGACCATTTCTTGGTCAAAAATCCGTAGGTGTTAGCCTTCGGTATTATTGAAAATGGTCGTTCATGGCTATTTTCGACAAAAATGGGGGTTGTGTGGCCATTGATCATCGACCAGACGCTCATACACCTCACCCCACATATTTTCCTTGCCATAGATCACATTCTTGGATTTCTGGTGGAGACCATTTCTTGGTCTAAAATCCGTAGGTGTTAGCCTCTAGTATTATGGAAAATGGTCGCTCATGGCTATTTTCAAGGTCGCTCATGGCTATTTTCATAAAAAATGGGGGTTGTGTGGCCATTGATCGTCGACCAGAGGCTCATACACCACACCCCACATATGTTTCCTTGCCATAGATCACATTCTTGGATTTCTGGTGGAGACCATTTCTTGGTCAAAAATCCGTAGGTGTTAGCCTTCGGTATTATTGAAAATGGTTGTTCATGGCTATTTTCGACAAAAATGGGGGTTGTGTAGCCATTGATCATCGACCAGACGCTCATACACCTCACCCCACATATGTTTCCTTGCCATAGATCACATTCTTGGATTTCTGGTGGAGACCATTTCTTGGTCTAAAATCCGTAGGTGTTAGCCTCTAGTATTATTGAAAATGGTCGCTCATGGCTATTTTCAAGGTCGCTCATGGCTATTTTCATAAAAAATGGGGGTTGTGTGGCCATTTATCATCGACTAGAGGCTCATAAACCTCACCCCACATATGTTTCCTTGCCATAGATTACATTCTTGGATTTCTGGTGGAAACCATTTCTTGGTTAAAAACTCGTACGTGTTAGCCTTCGGTATTATTGAAAATGGTCATTCATGGCTATTTTTGGCAAAATGGGGGTTGTGTGGCCATTGATCATCGACCAGAGGCTCGTACACCTCACCCCACATATGTTTCCTTGCCATAGATCACATTCTTGGATTTCTGGTGGAGACCATTTCTTGGTCAAAAATCCGTACGTGTTAGCCTTTGGTATTTTTGAAAATGATCATTCATGGCTATTTTCGACAAAAATGGGGGTTGTGTGGCCATTGATCATCGACTAGAGGCTCATACACCTCACCCCACATATGTTTCCTTGCCATAGATCACATTCTTGGATTTCTGGTGGAGACCATTTCTTGGTCAAAAATCCGTAGGTGTTAGCCTTCGGTATTATTGAAAATGGTCATTCATGGCTATTTTCGACAAAAATGGGGGTTGTGTGGCCATTGATCATCGACCAGACGCTCATACACCTCACCCCACATATGTTTCCTTGCCATAGATCACATTCTTGGATTTCTGGTGGAGACCATTTCTTGGTCTAAAATCCGTAGGTGTTAGCCTCTAGTATTATTGAAAATGGTCGCTCATGGCTATTTTCAAGGTCGCTCATGGCTATTTTCATAAAAAATGGAGCTTGTGTGGCCATTTATCATCGACTAGAGGCTCATAAACCTCACCCCACATATGTTTCCTTGCCATAGATTACATTCTTGGATTTCTGGTGGAGACCATTTCTTGGTTAAAAACTCGTACGTGTTAGCCTTCGGTATTATTGAAAATGGTCATTCATGGCTATTTTCGGCAAAATGGGGGTTGTGTGGCCATTGATCGTCGACCAGAGGCTCATACACCTCACCCCACATATGTTTCCTTGCCGTAGATCATATTCTTGGATTTCTGGTGGAGACCATTTCTTGGTCAAAAATCCGTAGGTGTTAGCCTTCGGTATTATTGTAAATGGTCATTCATGGCTATTTTCGACAAAAATGGGGGTTGTGTGGCCATTGATCATCGACCAGAGGCTCATACACCTCACTACACATATGTTTCCTTGCCATAGATCACATTCTTGGATTTATGGTGGAGACCATTTCTTGGTCAAAAATCCGTAGGTGTTAGCCTTCAATGTCATTGAAAATGGTCGTTCATGGCTATTTTCGACAAAAATTAGGGTTGTGTGGCCATTGATCGTCGACCAGAGGCTCATACACCTCACCCCACATATGTTTCCTTGCCATAGATCACATTCTTGGATTTCTGGTGGAGACCATTTCTTGGTCAAAAATCCGTAGGTGTTAGCCTTCGGTATTATTGAAAATGGTCGTTCATGGCTATTTTCGACAAAAATGGGGGTTGTGTGGCCATTGATCATCGACCAGACGCTCATACACCTCGCCCCACATATGTTTCCTTGCCATAGATCACATTCTTGGATTTCTGGTGGAGACCATTTCTTGGTTAAAAACTCGTACGTGTTAGCCTTCGGTATTATTGAAAATGGTCATTCATGGCTATTTTCGGCAAAATGGGGGTTGTGTGGCCATTGATCATCGACCAGAGGCTCGTACACCTCACCCCACATATGTTTCCTTGCCATAGATCACATTCTTGGATTTCTGGTGGAGACCATTTCTTGGTTAAAAATCCGTACGTGTTAGCCTTTGGTATTTTTGAAAATGGTCATTCATGGCTATTTTCGACAAAAATGGGGGTTGTGTGGCCATTGATCATCGACTAGAGGCTCATACACCTCACCCCACATATGTTTCCTTGCCATAGATCACATTCTTGGATTTCTGGTGGAGACCATTTCTTGGTAAAAAATCTGTAGGTGTTAGCCTTCGGTATTATTGAAAATGGTCGTTCATGGCTATTTTCGACAAAAATGGGGGTTGTGTGGCCATTGATCATCGACCAGACGCTCATACACCTCACCCCACATATGTTTCCTTGACATAGATCACATTCTTGGATTTTTGGTGGAGACCATTTCTTGGTCTAAAATCCGTAGGTGTTAGCCTCTAGTATTATTGAAAATGGTCGCTCATGGCTATTTTCATAAAAAATGGGGGTTGTGTGGCCATTTATCATCGACTAGAGGCTCATAAACCTCACCCCACATATGTTTCATTGCCATAGATTACATTCTTGGATTTCTGGTGGAAACCATTTCTTGGTTAAAAACTCGTACGTGTTAGCCTTCGGTATTATTGAAAATGGTCATTCATGGCTATTTTCGGCAAAATGGGGGTTGTGTGGCCATTGATCGTCGACCAGAGGCTCATACACCTCACCCCACATATGTTTCCTTGTCGTAGATCACATTCTTGGATTTCTGGTGGAGACCATTTCTTGGTCAAAAATCCGTAGGTGTTAGCCTTCGATATTATTGAAAATGATCATTCATGGCTATTTTCGGCAAAATGGGGGTTGTGTGGCCATTGATCGTCGACCAGAGGCTCATACACCTCACCCCACATATGTTTCCTTGTCGTAGATCACATTCTTGGATTTCTGGTGGAGACCATTTCTTGGTCAAAAATCAGTAGGTGTTAGCCTTCGATATTATTGAAAATGGTTGTTCATGGCTATTTTCGACAAAAATGGAGGTTGTGTGGCCATTGATCATCGACCAGAGGCTCATACACCTCACCCCACATATGTTTCCTTGCCATAGATCACATTCTTGGATTTCTGGTGGAGACCATTTCTTGGTCAAAAATCCGTACGTGTTAGCCTTCGGTATTATTGAAAATGGTCGTTCATGGCTATTTTCGACAAAAATGGGGGTTGTGTGGCCATTGATCATCGACCAGACGCTCATACACCTCACCCCACATATGTTTCCTTGCCATAGATCACATTCTTGGATTTCTGGTGGAGACCATTTCTTGGTCTAAAATCCGTAGGTGTTAGCCTCTAGTATTATTGAAAATGGTCGCTCATGGCTATTTTCAAGGTCGCTCATGGCTATTTTCATAAAAAATGGGGGTTGTGTGGCCATTGATCGTCGACCAGAGGCTCATACACCACACCCCACATATGTTTCCTTGCCATAGATCACATTCTTGGATTTCTGGTGGAGACCATTTCTTGGTCAAAAATCCGTAGGTGTTAGCCTTCGGTATTATTGAAAATGGTCGTTCATGGCTATTTTCGACAAAAATGGGGGTTGTGTGGCCATTGATCATCGACCAGACGCTCATACACCTCACCCCACATATGTTTCCTTGCCATAGATCACATTCTTGGATTTCTGGTGGAGACCATTTCTTGGTCTAAAATCCGTAGGTGTTAGCCTCTAGTATTATTGAAAATGGTCGCTCATGGCTATTTTCAAGGTCGCTCATGGCTATTTTCATAAAAAATGGGGGTTGTGTGGCCATTTATCATCGACTAGAGGCTCATAAACCTCACCCCACATATGTTTCCTTGCCATAGATTACATTCTTGGATTTCTGGTGGAAACCATTTCTTGGTTAAAAACTCGTACGTGTTAGCCTTCGGTATTATTGAAAATGGTCATTCATGGCTATTTTTGGCAAAATGGGGGTTGTGTGGCCATTGATCATCGACCAGAGGCTCGTACACCTCACCCCACATATGTTTCCTTGCCATAGATCACATTCTTGGATTTCTGGTGGAGACCATTTCTTGGTCAAAAATCCGTACGTGTTAGCCTTTGGTATTTTTGAAAATGATCATTCATGGCTATTTTCGACAAAAATGGGGGTTGTGTGGCCATTGATCATCGACTAGAGGCTCATACACCTCACCCCACATATGTTTCCTTGCCATAGATCACATTCTTGGATTTCTGGTGGAGACCATTTCTTGGTCAAAAATCCGTAGGTGTTAGCCTTCGGTATTATTGAAAATGGTCATTCATGGCTATTTTCGACAAAAATGGGGGTTGTGTGGCCATTGATCATCGACCAGACGCTCATACACCTCACCCCACATATGTTTCCTTGCCATAGATCACATTCTTGGATTTCTGGTGGAGACCATTTCTTGGTCTAAAATCCGTAGGTGTTAGCCTCTAGTATTATTGAAAATGGTCGCTCATGGCTATTTTCAAGGTCGCTCATGGCTATTTTCATAAAAAATGGAGCTTGTGTGGCCATTTATCATCGACTAGAGGCTCATAAACCTCACCCCACATATGTTTCATTGCCATAGATTACATTCTTGGATTTCTGGTGGAAACCATTTCTTGGTTAAAAACTCGTACGTGTTAGCCTTCGGTATTATTGAAAATGGTCATTCATGGCTATTTTCGGCAAAATGGGGGTTGTGTGGCCATTGATCGTCGACCAGAGGCTCATACACCTCACCCCACATATGTTTCCTTGTCGTAGATCACATTCTTGGATTTCTGGTGGAGACCATTTCTTGGTCAAAAATCCGTAGGTGTTAGCCTTCGATATTATTGAAAATGATCATTCATGGCTATTTTCGGCAAAATGGGGGTTGTGTGGCCATTGATCGTCGACCAGAGGCTCATACACCTCACCCCACATATGTTTCCTTGTCGTAGATCACATTCTTGGATTTCTGGTGGAGACCATTTCTTGGTCAAAAATCAGTAGGTGTTAGCCTTCGATATTATTGAAAATGGTTGTTCATGGCTATTTTCGACAAAAATGGAGGTTGTGTGGCCATTGATCATCGACCAGAGGCTCATACACCTCACCCCACATATGTTTCCTTGCCATAGATCACATTCTTGGATTTCTGGTGGAGACCATTTCTTGGTCAAAAATCCGTACGTGTTAGCCTTCGGTATTATTGAAAATGGTCGTTCATGGCTATTTTCGACAAAAATGGGGGTTGTGTGGCCATTGATCATCGACCAGACGCTCATACACCTCACCCCACATATGTTTCCTTGCCATAGATCACATTCTTGGATTTCTGGTGGAGACCATTTCTTGGTCTAAAATCCGTAGGTGTTAGCCTCTAGTATTATTGAAAATGGTCGCTCATGGCTATTTTCAAGGTCGCTCATGGCTATTTTCATAAAAAATGGGGGTTGTGTGGCCATTGATCGTCGACCAGAGGCTCATACACCACACCCCACATATGTTTCCTTGCCATAGATCACATTCTTGGATTTCTGGTGGAGACCATTTCTTGGTCAAAAATCCGTAGGTGTTAGCCTTCGGTATTATTGAAAATGGTCGTTCATGGCTATTTTCGACAAAAATGGGGGTTGTGTGGCCATTGATCATCGACCAGACGCTCATACACCTCACCCCACATATGTTTCCTTGCCATAGATCACATTCTTGGATTTCTGGTGGAGACCATTTCTTGGTCTAAAATCCGTAGGTGTTAGCCTCTAGTATTATTGAAAATGGTCGCTCATGGCTATTTTCAAGGTCGCTCATGGCTATTTTCATAAAAAATGGGGGTTGTGTGGCCATTTATCATCGACTAGAGGCTCATAAACCTCACCCCACATATGTTTCCTTGCCATAGATTACATTCTTGGATTTCTGGTGGAAACCATTTCTTGGTTAAAAACTCGTACGTGTTAGCCTTCGGTATTATTGAAAATGGTCATTCATGGCTATTTTTGGCAAAATGGGGGTTGTGTGGCCATTGATCATCGACCAGAGGCTCGTACACCTCACCCCACATATGTTTCCTTGCCATAGATCACATTCTTGGATTTCTGGTGGAGACCATTTCTTGGTCAAAAATCCGTACGTGTTAGCCTTTGGTATTTTTGAAAATGATCATTCATGGCTATTTTCGACAAAAATGGGGGTTGTGTGGCCATTGATCATCGACTAGAGGCTCATACACCTCACCCCACATATGTTTCCTTGCCATAGATCACATTCTTGGATTTCTGGTGGAGACCATTTCTTGGTCAAAAATCCGTAGGTGTTAGCCTTCGGTATTATTGAAAATGGTCATTCATGGCTATTTTCGACAAAAATGGGGGTTGTGTGGCCATTGATCATCGACCAGACGCTCATACACCTCACCCCACATATGTTTCCTTGCCATAGATCACATTCTTGGATTTCTGGTGGAGACCATTTCTTGGTCTAAAATCCGTAGGTGTTAGCCTCTAGTATTATTGAAAATGGTCGCTCATGGCTATTTTCAAGGTCGCTCATGGCTATTTTCATAAAAAATGGAGCTTGTGTGGCCATTTATCATCGACTAGAGGCTCATAAACCTCACCCCACATATGTTTCCTTGCCATAGATTACATTCTTGGATTTCTGGTGGAGACCATTTCTTGGTTAAAAACTCGTACGTGTTAGCCTTCGGTATTATTGAAAATGGTCATTCATGGCTATTTTCGGCAAAATGGGGGTTGTGTGGCCATTGATCGTCGACCAGAGGCTCATACACCTCACCCCACATATGTTTCCTTGCCATAGATCATATTCTTGGATTTCTGGTGGAGACCATTTCTTGGTCAAAAATCCGTAGGTGTTAGCCTTCGGTATTATTGTAAATGGTCATTCATGGCTATTTTCGACAAAAATGGGGGTTGTGTGGCCATTGATCATCGACCAGAGGCTCATACACCTCACTACACATATGTTTCCTTGCCATAGATCACATTCTTGGATTTATGGTGGAGACCATTTCTTGGTCAAAAATCCGTAGGTGTTAGCCTTCAATGTCATTGAAAATGGTCGTTCATGGCTATTTTCGACAAAAATTAGGGTTGTGTGGCCATTGATCGTCGACCAGAGGCTCATACACCTCACCCCACATATGTTTCCTTGCCATAGATCACATTCTTGGATTTCTGGTGGAGACCATTTCTTGGTCAAAAATCCGTAGGTGTTAGCCTTCGGTATTATTGAAAATGGTCGTTCATGGCTATTTTCGACAAAAATGGGGGTTGTGTGGCCATTGATCATCGACCAGACGCTCATACACCTCACCCCACATATGTTTCCTTGCCATAGATCACATTCTTGCATTTCTGGTGGAGACCATTTCTTGGTTAAAAACTCGTACGTGTTAGCCTTCGGTATTATTGAAAATGGTCATTCATGGCTATTTTCGGCAAAATGGGGGTTGTGTGGCCATTGATCATCGACCAGAGGCTCGTACACCTCACCCCACATATGTTTCCTTGCCATAGATCACATTCTTGGATTTCTGGTGGAGACCATTTCTTGGTTAAAAATCCGTACGTGTTAGCCTTTGGTATTTTTGAAAATGGTCATTCATGGCTATTTTCGACAAAAATGGGGGTTGTGTGGCCATTGATCATCGACTAGAGGCTCATACACCTCACCCCACATATGTTTCCTTGCCATAGATCACATTCTTGGATTTCTGGTGGAGACCATTTCTTGGTAAAAAATCCGTAGGTGTTAGCCTTCGGTATTATTGAAAATGGTCGTTCATGGCTATTTTCGACAAAAATAGGGGTTGTGTGGCCATTGATCATCGACCAGACGCTCATACACCTCACCCCACATATGTTTCCTTGCCATAGATCACATTCTTGGATTTCTGGTGGAGACCATTTCTTGGTCTAAAATCCGTAGGTGTTAGCCTCTAGTATTATTGAAAATGGTCGCTCATGGCTATTTTCATAAAAAATGGGGGTTGTGTGGCCATTTATCATCGACTAGAGGCTCATAAACCTCACCCCACATATGTTTCATTGCCATAGATTACATTCTTGGATTTCTGGTGGAAACCATTTCTTGGTTAAAAACTCGTACGTGTTAGCCTTCGGTATTATTGAAAATGGTCATTCATGGCTATTTTCGGCAAAATGGGGGTTGTGTGGCCATTGATCGTCGACCAGAGGCTCATACACCTCACCCCACATATGTTTCCTTGTCGTAGATCACATTCTTGGATTTCTGGTGGAGACCATTTCTTGGTCAAAAATCCGTAGGTGTTAGCCTTCGATATTATTGAAAATGATCATTCATGGCTATTTTCGGCAAAATGGGGGTTGTGTGGCCATTGATCGTCGACCAGAGGCTCATACACCTCACCCCACATATGTTTCCTTGTCGTAGATCACATTCTTGGATTTCTGGTGGAGACCATTTCTTGGTCAAAAATCAGTAGGTGTTAGCCTTCGATATTATTGAAAATGGTCGTTCATGGCTATTTTCGACAAAAATGGAGGTTGTGTGGCCATTGATCATCGACCAGAGGCTCATACACCTCACCCCACATATGTTTCCTTGCCATAGATCACATTCTTGGATTTCTGGTGGAGACCATTTCTTGGTCAAAAATCCGTAGGTGTTAGCCTTCGGTATTATTGAAAATGGTCGTTCATGGCTATTTTCGACAAAAATGGGGGTTGTGTGGCCATTGATCATCGACCAGACGCTCATACACCTCACCCCACATATGTTTCCTTGCCATAGATCACATTCTTGGATTTCTGGTGGAGACCATTTCTTGGTCTAAAATCCGTAGGTGTTAGCCTCTAGTATTATTGAAAATGGTCGCTCATGGCTATTTTCAAGGTCGCTCATGGCTATTTTCATAAAAAATGGGGGTTGTGTGGCCATTTATCATCGACTAGAGGCTCATAAACCTCACCCCACATATGTTTCCTTGCCATAGATTACATTCTTGGATTTCTGGTGGAAACCATTTCTTGGTTAAAAACTCGTACGTGTTAGCCTTCGGTATTATTGAAAATGGTCATTCATGGCTATTTTCGGCAAAATGGGGGTTGTGTGGCCATTGATCGTCGACCAGAGGCTCATACACCTCACCCCACATATGTTTCCTTGTCGTAGATCACATTCTTAGATTTCTGGTGGAGACCATTTCTTGGTCAAAAATCCGTAGGTGTTAGCCTTCGATATTATTGAAAATGGTCATTCATGGCTATTTTCGGCAAAATGGGGGTTGTGTGGCCATTGATCGTCGACCAGAGGCTCATACACCTCACCCCACATATGTTTCCTTGTCGTAGATCACATTCTTGGATTTCTGGTGGAGACCATTTCTTGGTCAAAAATCCGTAGGTGTTAGCCTTCGATATTATTGAAAATGGTCGTTCATGGCTATTTTCGACAAAAATGGGGGTTGTGTGGCCATTGATCATCGACCAGAGGCTCATACACCTCACCCCACATATGTTTCCTTGCCATAGATCACATTCTTGGATTTCTGGTGGAGACCATTTCTTGGTCAAAAATCCGTAGGTGTTAGCCTTCGGTATTATTGAAAATGGTCGTTCATGGCTATTTTCGACAAAAATGGGGGTTGTGTGGCCATTGATCATCGACCAGACGCTCATACACCTCACCCCACATATGTTTCCTTGCCATAGATCACATTCTTGGATTTCTGGTGGAGACCATTTCTTGGGCTAAAATCCGTAGGTGTTAGCCTCTAGTATTATTGAAAATGGTCGCTCATGGCTATTTTCAAGGTCGCTCATGGCTATTTTCATAAAAAATGGGCGTTGTGTGGCCATTGATCATCGACCAGAGGCTCATACACCTCACCCCACATATGTTTCCTTGCCATAGATCACATTCTTGGATTTCTGGTGGAGACCATTTCTTGGTCAAAATTCCGTAGGTGTTAGCCTTCGGTATTATTGAAAATGGTCGTTCATGGCTATTTTCGACAAAAATGGGGGTTGTGTGGCCATTGATCATCGACCAGACGCTCATACACCTCACCCCACATATATTTCCTTGCCATATATCACATTCTTGGATTTCTGGTGGAGACCATTTCTTGGTCTAAAATCCGTAGGTGTTAGCATCTAGTATTATTGAAAATGGTCGCTCATGGCTATTTTCAAGGTCGCTCATGGCTATTTTCATAAAAAATGGGGGTTGTGTGGCCATTTATCATCGACTAGAGGCTCATAAACCTCACCCCACATATGTTTCCTTGCCATAGATTACATTCTTGGATTTCTGGTGGAAACCATTTCTTGGTTAAAAACTCGTACGTGTTAGCCTTCGGTATTATTGAAAATGGTCATTCATGGCTATTTTCGGCAAAATGGGGGTTGTGTGGCCATTGATCGTCGACCAGAGGCTCATACACCTCACCCCACATATGTTTCCTTGTCGTAGATCACATTCTTGGATTTCTGGTGGAGACCATTTCTTGGTCAAAAATCCGTAGGTGTTAGCCTTCGATATTATTGAAAATGGTCGTTCATGGCTATTTTCGACAAAAATGGGGGTTGTGTGGCCATTGATCATCGACCAGAGGCTCATACACCTCACCCCACATATGTTTCCTTGCCATAGATCACATTCTTGGATTTCTGGTGGAGACCATTTCTTGGTCAAAAATCCGTAGGTGTTAGCCTTCGGTATTATTGTAAATGGTCATTCATGGCTATTTTCGACAAAAATGGGGGTTGTGTGGCCATTGATCATCGACCAGAGGCTCATACACCTCACCCCACATATGTTTCCTTGCCATAGATCACATTCTTGGATTTCTGGTGGAGACCATTTCTTGGTCAAAAATCCGTAGGTCTTAGCCTCTAATATTATTGAAAATGGTCGCTCATGGCTATTTCCATAAAAAATGGGGGTTGTGTGGCCATTTATCATCGACTAGAGGCTCATAAATCTCACCCCACATATGTTTCCTTGCCATAGATCACATTCTTGGATTTTTGGTGGAGACCATTTCTTGGTCAAAAACTCGTACGTGTTAGCCTTCGGTATTATTGAAAATGGTCGTTCATGGCTATTTTCGGCAACATGGGGGTTCTGTGGCCATTGATCATCGACCAGAGGCTCGTACACCTCACCCCACATATGTTTCCTTGCCATAGATCACATTCTTGGATTTCTGGTGGAGACCATTTCTTGGGCAAAAATCCGAATGTGTTAGCCTTTGGTATTTTTGAAAATGGTCATTCATGGCTATTTTCGACAAAAATGGGGGTTGTGTGGCCATTGATCTTTGACCAGAGGCTCATACACCTCACTACACATATGTTTCCTTGCCATAGATCACATTCTTGGATTTATGGTGGAGACCATTTCTTGGTCAAAAATCCGTAGGTGTTAGCCTTCAGTGTCATTGAAAATGGTCGTTCATGGCTATTTTCGACAAAAATTAGGGTTGTGTGGCCATTGATCGTCGACCAGAGGCTCATACACCTCACCCCACATATGTTTCCTTGCCATAGATCACATTCTTGGATTTCTGGTGGAGACCATTTCTTGGTCAAAAATCCGTAGGTGTTAGCCTTAGGTATTATTGAAAATGGTCGTTCATGGCTATTTTCGACAAAAATGGGGGTTGTGTGGCCATTGATCATCGACCAGACGCTCATACACCTCACCCCACAAATGTTTCCTTGCCATAGATCACATTCTTGGATTTCTGGTGGAGACCATTTCTTGGTCTAAAATCCGTAGGTGTTAGCCTCTAGTATTATTGAAAATGGTCGCTCATGGCTATTTTCAAGGTCGCTCATGGCTATTTTCATAAAAAATGGGGGTTGTGTGGCCATTTATCATCGACTAGAGGCTCATAAACCTCACCCCACATATGTTTCATTGCCATAGATCACATTCTTGGATTTCTGGTGGAGACCATTTCTTGGTTAAAAACTCGTACGTGTTAGCCTTCGGTATTATTGAAAATGGTCGTTCATGGCTATTTTCGGCAAAATGGGGGTTGTGTGGCCATTGATCATCGACCAGAGGCTCGTACACCTCACCCCACATATGTTTCCTTGCCATAGATCACATTCTTGGATTTCTGGTGGAGACCATTTCTTGGTCAAAAATCCGTACGTGTTAGCCATTGGTATTTTTGAAAATGGTCATTCATGGCTATTTTCGACAAAAATGGGGGTTGTGTGGCCATTGATCTTCGACCAGAGGCTCATACACCTCACTACACATATGTTTCCTTGCCATAGATCACATTCTTGGATTTATGGTGGAGACCATTTCTTGGTCAAAAATCCGTAGGTGTTAGCCTTCACTGTCATTGAAAATGGTCGTTCATGGCTATTTTCGACAAAAATTAGGGTTGTGTGGCCATTGATCGTCGACCAGAGGCTCATACACCTCACCCCACATATGTTTCTTTGCCATAAATCACATTCTTGGATTATTGGTGGAGACCATTTCTTGGTCAAAAATCCGTAGGTGTTAGCCTTCGGTATTATTGAAAATGGTCGTTCATGGCTATTTTCGACAAAAATGGGGGTTGTGTGTCCATTGATCATCGACCAGACGCTCATACACCTCACCCCACATATGTTTCCTTGCCATAGATCACATTCTTGGATTTCTGGTGGAGACCATTTCTTGGTCTAAAATCCGTAGGTGTTAGCCTCTAGTATTATTGAAAATGGTCGCTCATGGCTATTTTCAAGGTCGCTCATGGCTATTTTCATAAAAAATGGGGGTTGTGTGGCCATTTATCATCGACTAGAGGCTCATAAACCTCACCCCACATATGTTTCCTTGCCATAGATTACATTCTTGGATTTCTGGTGGAAGCCATTTCTTGGTTAAAAACTCGTACGTGTTAGCCTTCGGTATTATTGAAAATGGTCATTCATGGCTATTTTCGGCAAAATGGGGGTTGTGTGGCCATTGATCGTCGACCAGAGGCTCATACACCTCACCCCACAAATGTTTCCTTGTCATAGATCACATTCTTGGATTTCTGGTGGCGACCATTTCTTGGTCAAAAATCCGTAGGTGTTAGCCTTCGATATTATTGAAAATGGTCGTTCATGGCTATTTTCGACAAAAATGGGGGTTGTGTGGCCATTGATCATCGACCAGAGGCTCATACACCTCACCCCACATATGTTTCCTTGCCATAGATCACATTCTTGGATTTCTGGTGGAGACCATTTCTTGGTCAAAAATCCGTAGGTGTTAGCCTTCAGTATTATTGTAAATGGTCATTCATGGCTATTTTCGACAAAAATGGGGGTTGTGTGGCCATTGATCATCGACCATAGGCTCATACACCTCACCCCACATATGTTTCCTTGCCATAGATCACATTCTTGGATTTCTGGTGGAGACCATTTCTTGGTCAAAAATCCGTAGGTCTTAGCCTCTAATATTATTGAAAATGGTCGCTCATGGCTATTTTCATAAAAAATTGGGGTTGTGTGCCCTTTTATCATCGACTAGAGGCTCATAAATCTCACCCCACATATGTTTCCTTGCCATAGATCACATTCTTGGATTTTTGGTGGAGACCATTTCTTGGTCAAAAACTCGTACGTGTTAGCCTTCGGTATTATTGAAAATGGTCGTTCATGGCTATTTTTGGCAAAATGGGGGTTGTGTGGCCATTGATCATCGACCAGAGGCTCGTACACCTCACCCCACATATGTTTCCTTGCCATAGATTACATTCTTGGATTTCTGGTGGAAACCATTTCTTGGTTAAAAACTCGTACGTGTTAGCCTTCGGTATTATTGAAAATGGTCATTCATGGCTATTTTCGGCAAAATGGGGGTTGTGTGGCCATTGATCGTCGACCAGAGGCTCATACACCTCACCCCACATATGTTTCCTTGTCGTAGATCACATTCTTGTATTTCTGGTGGAGACCATTTCTTGGTCAAAAATCCGTAGGTGTTAGCCTTCGATATTATTGAAAATGGTCGTTCATGGCCATTTTCGACAAAAATGGGGGTTGTGTGGCCATTGATCATCGACCAGAGGCTCATACACCTCACCCCACATATGTTTCCTTGCCATAGATCACATTCTTGGATTTCTGGTGGAGACCATTTCTTGGTCAAAAATCCGTAGGTGTTAGCCTTCGGTATTATTGTAAATGGTCATTCATGGCTATTTTCGACAACAATGTGGGTTGTGTGGCCATTGATCATCGACCAGAGGCTCATACACCTCACCCCACATATGTTTCCTTGCCATAGATCACGTTCTTAGATTTCTGGTGGAGACCATTTCTTGGTCAAAAATCCGTAGGTCTTAGCCTCTAATATTATTGAAAATGGTCGCCCATGGCTATTTTCATAAAAAATGGGGGTTGTGTGGCCATTTATCATCGACTAGAGGCTCATAAATCTCACCCCTCATATGTTTCCTTGCCATAGATCACATTCTTGGATTTTTGGTGGAGACCATTTCTTGGTCAAAAACTCGTACGTGTTAGCCTTCGGTATTATTGAAAATGGTCATTCATGGCTATTTTCGGCAAAATGGGGGTTCTGTGGCCATTGATCATCGACCAGAGGCTCGTACACCTCACCCCACATATGTTTCCTTGCCATAGATCACATTCTTGGATTTCTGGTGGAGACCATTTCTTGGGCAAAAATCCGAATGTGTTAGCCTTTGGTATTTTTGAAAATGGTCATTCATGGCTATTTTCGACAAAAATGGGGGTTGTGTGGCCATTGATCATCGACCAGAGGCTCATACACCTCACTACACATATGTTTCCTTGCCATAGACACATTCTTGGATTTATGGTGGAGACCATTTCTTGGTCAAAAATCCATAGGTGTTAGCCTTCGGTATTATTGTAAATGGTCATTCATGGCTATTTTCGACAACAATGTGGGTTGTGTGGCCATTGATCATCGACCAGAGGCTCATACACCTCACCCCACATATGTTTCCTTGCCATAGATCACGTTCTTAGATTTCTGGTGGAGACCATTTCTTGGTCAAAAATCCGTAGGTCTTAGCCTCTAATATTATTGAAAATGGTCGCCCATGGCTATTTTCATAAAAAATGGGGGTTGTGTGGCCATTTATCATCGACTAGAGGCTCATAAATCTCACCCCTCATATGTTTCCTTGCCATAGATCACATTCTTGGATTTTTGGTGGAGACCATTTCTTGGTCAAAAACTCGTACGTGTTAGCCTTCGGTATTATTGAAAATGGTCATTCATGGCTATTTTCGGCAAAATGGGGGTTCTGTGGCCATTGATCATCGACCAGAGGCTCGTACACCTCACCCCACATATGTTTCCTTGCCATAGATCACATTCTTGGATTTCTGGTGGAGACCATTTCTTGGGCAAAAATCCGAATGTGTTAGCCTTTGGTATTTTTGAAAATGGTCATTCATGGCTATTTTCGACAAAAATGGGGGTTGTGTGGCCATTGATCTTCAACCAGAGGCTCATACACCTCACTACACATATGTTTCCTTGCCATAGACACATTCTTGGATTTATGGTGGAGACCATTTCTTGGTCAAAAATCCATAGGTGTTAGCCTTCAGTGTCATTGAAAATGGTCGTTCATGGCTATTTTCGACAAAAAATTAGGGTTGTGTGGCCATTGATCGTCGACCAGAGGCTCATACACCTCACCCCACATATGTTTCCTTGCCATCGATCACATTCTTGGATTTCTGGTGGAGACCATTTCTTGGTCAAAAATCCGTAGGTGTTAGCCTTCGGTATTATTGAAAATGGTCGTTCATGGCTATTTTCGACAAAAATGAGGGTTGTGTGGCCATTGATCATCGACCAGACGCTCATACACCTCACCCCACATATGTTTCCTTGCCATAGATCACATTCTTGGATTTCTGGTGGAGACCATTTCTTGGTCTAAAATCCGTAGGTGTTAGCCTCTAGTATTATTGAAAATGGTCGCTCATGGCTATTTTCAAGGTCGCTCATGGCTATTTTCATAAAAAATGGGGGTTGTGTGGCCATTTATCATCGACTAGAGGCTCATAAACCTCACCCCACATATGTTTCCTTGCCATAGATCACATTCTTGGATTTCTGGTGGAGACCATTTCTTGGTTAAAAACTCGTACGTGTTAGCCTTCGGTATTATTGAAAATGGTCGTTCATGGCTATTTTCGGCAAAATGGGGGTTGTGTGGCCATTGATCATCGACCAGAGGCTCATAAACCTCACCCCACATATGTTTCCTTGCCATAGATCACATTCTTGGATTTCTGGTGGAGACCATTTCTTGGTCAAAAATCCGTACGTGTTAGCCTTTGGTATTTTTGAAAATGGTCATTCATGGCTATTTTCGACAAAAATGGGGGTTGTGTGGCCATTGATCTTCGACCAGAGGCTCATACACCTCACTACACATATGTTTCCTTGCCATAGATCACATTCTTGGATTTATGGTGGAGACCATTTCTTGGTCAAAAATCCGTAGGTGTTAGCCTTCAGTGTCATTGAAAATGGTCGTTCATGGCTATTTTCGACAAAAATTAGGGTTGTGTGGCCATTGATCGTCGACCAGAGGCTCATACACCTCACCCCACATATGTTTCCTTGCCATAGATCACATTCTTGGATTTCTGGTGGAGTCCATTTCTTGGTCAAAAATCCGTAGGTGTTAGCCTTCGGTATTATTGAAAATGGTCGTTCATGGCTATTTTCGACAAAAATGGGGGTTGTGTGGCCATTGATCATCGACCAGACGCTCATACACCTCACCCCACATATGTTTCCTTGCCATAGATCACATTCTTGGATTTCTTGTGGAGACCATTTCTTGGTCTAAAATCCGTAGGTGTTAGCCTCTAGTATTATTGAAAATGGTCGCTCATGGCTATTTTCAAGGTCGCTCATGGCTATTTTCATAAAAAATGGGGGTTGTGTGGCCATTTATCATCGACTAGAGGCTCATAAACCTCACCCCACATATGTTTCCTTGCCATAGATTACATTCTTGGATTTCTGGTGGAAACCATTTCTTGGTTAAAAACTCGTACGTGTTAGCCTTCGGTATTATTGAAAATGGTCATTCATGGCTATTTTTCGGCAAAATGGGGGTTGTGTGGCCATTGATCGTCGACCAGAGGCTCATACACCTCACCCCACATATGTTTCCTTGTCGTAGATCACATTCTTGGATTTCTGGTGGAGACCATTTCTTGGTCAAAAATCCGTAGGTGTTAGCCTTCGATATTATTGAAAATGGTCGTTCATGGCTATTTTCGACAAAAATGAGGGTTGTGTGGCCATTGATCATCGACCAGAAGCTCATACACCTCACCCCACATATGTTTCCTTGCCATAGATCACATTCTTGGATTTCTGGTGGAGACCATTTCTTGGTCAAAAATCCGTAGGTGTTAGCCTTCGGTATTATTGTAAATGGTCATTCATGGCTATTTTCGACAAAAATGGGGGTTGTGTGGCCATTGATCATCGACCAGAGGCTCATACACCTCACCCCACATATGTTTCCTTGCCATAGATCACATTCTTGGATTTATGGTGGAGACCATTTCTTGGTCAAAAATCCGTAGGTGTTAGCCTTCGGTATTATTGTAAATGGTCATTCATGGCTATTTTCGACAAAAATGGGGGTTGTGTGGCCATTGATCATCGACCAGACGCTCATACACCTCACCCCACATATGTTTCCTTGCCATAGATCACATTCTTGGATTTTTGGTGGAGACCATTTCTTGGTCAAAAACTCGTACGTGTTAGCCTTCGGTATTATTGAAAATGGTCGTTCATGGCTATTTTCGGCAAAATGGGGGTTCTGTGGCCATTGATCATCGACCAGAGGCTCGTACACCTCACCCCACATATGTTTCCTTTCCATAGATCACATTTTTGGATTTCTGGTGGAGACCATTTTTTGGTCAAAAATCCGTAGGTGTTAGCCTTCGGTATTATTGTAAATGGTCATTCATGGCTATTTTCGACAAAAATGGGGGTTGTGTGGCCATTGATCATCGACCAGACGCTCATACACCTCACTACACAAATGTTTCCTTGCCATAGATCACATTCTTGGATTTATGGTGGAGACCATTTCTTGGTCAAAAATCCGTAGGTGTTAGCCTTCAGTGTCATTGAAAATGGTCGTTCATGGCTATTTTCGACAAAAATTAGGGTTGTGTGGCCATTGATCGTCGACCAGAGGCTCATACACCTCACCCCACATATGTTTCCTTGCCATAGATCACATTCTTGGATTTCTGGTGGAGACCATTTCTTGGTCAAAAATCCGTAGGTGTTAGCCTTCGGTATTATTGAAAATGGTCGTTCATGGCTATTTTCGACAAAAATGGGGGTTGTGTGGCCATTGATCATCGACCAGACACTCATACACCTCACCCCACATATGTTTCCTTGCCATAGATCACATTCTTGGATTTCTGGTGGAGTCCATTCCTTGTTCTAAAATCCGTAGGTGTTAGCCTCTAGTATTATTGAAAATGGTCGCTCATGGCTATTTTCAAGGTCGCTCATGGCTATTTTCATAAAAAATGGGGGTTGTGTGGCCATTTATCATCGACTAGAGGCTCATAAACCTCACCCCACATATGTTTCCTTGCCATAGATTACATTCTTGGATTTCTGGTGGAAACCATTTCTTGGTTAAAAACTCGTACGTGTTAGCCTTCGGTATTATTGAAAATGGTCATTCATGGCTATTTTCGGCAAAATGGGGGTTGTGTGGCCATTGATCATCAACCAGAGGCTCGTACACCTCACCCCACATATGTTTCCTTGCCATAGATCACATTCTTGGATTTCTGGTGGAGACCATTTCTTGGTTAAAAATCCGTACGTGTTAGCCTTTGGTATTTTTGAAAATGGTCATTCATGGCTATTTTCGACAAAAATGGGGGTTGTGTGGCCATTGATCATCGACTAGAGGCTCATACACCTCACCCCACATATGTTTCCTTGCCATAGATCACATTCTTGGATTTCTGGTGCAGACATTTCTTGGTCAAAAATCCGTAGGTGTTAGCCTCCGGTATTATTGAAAATGGTCGTTCATGGCTATTTTTGACAAAAATGGGGGTTGTGTGGCCATTGATCATCGACCAGACGCTCATACACCTCACCCCACATATGTTTCCTTGCCATAGATCACATTCTTGGATTTCTGGTGGAGACCATTTCTTGGTCTAAAATCCATAGGTGTTAGCCTCTAGTATTATTGAATATGGTCGCTCATGGCTATTTTCAAGGTCGCTCATGGCTATTTTCATAAAAAATGGGGGTTGTGTGGCCATTTATCATCGACTAGAGGCTCATAAACCTCACCCCACATATGTTTCCTTGCCATAGATTACATTCTTGGATTTCTGGTGGAAACCATTTCTTGGTTAAAAACTCGTACGTGTTAGCCTTCGGTATTATTGAAAATGGTCATTCATGGCTATTTTCGGCAAAATGGGGGTTGTGTGGCCATTGATCATCGACCAGAGGCTCATACACCTCACCCCACATATGTTTCCTTGCCATAGATCACATTCTTGGATTTCTGGTGGAGACCATTTCTTGGTCAAAAATCTGTAGGTGTTAGCCTTCGGTATTATTGAAAATGGTCGTTCATGGCTATTTTTGACAAAAATGGGGGTTGTGTGGCCATTGATCATCGACTAGAGGCTCATACACCTCACCCCACATATGTTTCCTTGCCATAGATCACATTCTTGGATTTCTGGTGGAGACCATTTCTTGGTCAAAAATCCATAGGTGTTAGCCTTCGGTATTATTGAAAATGGTCGTTCATGGCTATTTTCGACAAAAATGGGGGTGTGTGGCCATTGATCATCGACCAGATGCTCATACACCTCACCCCACATATGTTTCCTTGCCATAGATCACATTCTTGGATTTCTGGTGGAGACCATTTCTTGGTCTAAAATCCGTAGGTCTTAGCCTCTAGTATTATTGAAAATGGTCGCTCATGGCTATTTTGATAAAAAATGGGGGTTGTGTGGCCATTTATCATCACCTAGAGGCTCATAAACCTCACCCCACATATGTTTCCTTGCCATAGATCACATTCTTGGATTTCTGGTGGAGACCATTTCTTGGTTAAAAACTCGTACGTGTTAGCCTTCGGTATTATTGAAAATGGTCGTTCATGGCTATTTTCGGCAAAATGGGGGTTGTGTGGCCATTGATCATCGACCAGAGGATCATACACCTCACCCCACATATGTTTCCTTGCCATAGATCACATTCTTGGATTCCTGGTGGAGACCATTTCTTGGTCAAAAATCCGTAGGTGTTAGCCTTCGATATTATTGAAAATGGTCGTTCATGGCTATTTTCGACAAAAATGGGGGTTGTGTGGCCATTGATCATCGACCAGAGGCTCATACACCTCACCCCACATATGTTTCCTTGCCATAGATCACATTCTTGGATTTCTGGTGGAGACCATTTCTTGGTCAAAAATCCGTACGTGTTAGCCTTCGGTATTATTGAAAATGGTCGTTCATGGCTATTTTCGGCAAAATGGGGGTTCTGTGGCCATTGATCATCGACCAGACGCTCATACACCTCACCCCACATATGTTTCCTTGCCATAGATCACATTCTTGGATTTTTGGTGGAGACCATTTCTTGGTCTAAAATCGTAGGTGTTAGCCTCTAGTATTATTGAAAATGGTCGCTCATGGCTATTTTCAAGGTCGCTCATGGCTATTTTCATAAAAAATTGGGGTTGTGTGGCCATTTATCATCGACCAGAGGCTCATAAACCTCACCCCACATATGTTTCCTTGCCATAGATTACATTCTTGGATTTCTGGTGGAAACCATTTCTTGGTTAAAAACTCGTACGTGTTAGCCTTCGATATTATTGAAAATAGTCGTTCATGGCTATTTTCGACAAAAATGGGGGTTGTGTGGCCATTGATCATCGACCAGACGCTCATACACCTCACCCCACATATGTTTCCTTGCCATAGATCACATTCTTGGATTTATGGTGGAGACCATTTCTTGGTCAAAAATCCGTAGGTGTTAGCCTTCGGTATTATTGAAAATGGTCGTTCATGGCTATTTTCGACAAAAAATGGGGGTTGTGTGGCCATTGATCGTCGACCAGACGCTCATACACCTCACCCCACATATGTTTCCTTGCCATAGATTACATTCTTGGATTTATGGTGGAGACCATTTCTTGGTCAAAAATCCGTAGGTGTTAGCCTTCGGTATTATTGAAAATGGTCGTTCATGGCTATTTTCGGTAAAATGGGGGTTCTGTGGCAATTGATCATCGACCAGAGGCTCGTACACCTCACCCCACATATGTTTCCTTGCCATAGATCACATTCTTGGATTTCTGGTGGAGACCATTTCTTGGGCAAAAATCCGAATGTGTTAGCCTTTGGTATTTTTGAAAATGGTCATTCATGGCTATTTTCGACAAAAATGGGGGTTGTGTGGCCATTGATCTTCGACCAGAGGCTCATACACCTCACTACACATATGTTTCCTTGCCATAGATCACATTCTTGGATTTATGGTGGAGACCATTTCTTGGTCAAAAATCCGTAGGTGTTAGCCTTCAGTGTCATTGAAAATGGTCGTTCATGGCTATTTTCGACAAAAATTAGGGTTGTGTGGCCATTGATCGTCGACCAGAGGCTCATACACCTCACCCCACATATGTTTCCTTGCCATAGATCAAATTCTTGGATTTCTGGTGGAGACCATTTCTTGGTCAAAAATCCGTAGGTGTTAGCCTTCGGTATTATTGAAAATGGTCATTCATGGCTATTTTCGACAAAAATGGGGGTTGTGTGGCCATTGATCGTCGACCAGACGCTCATACACCTCACCCCACATATGTTTCCTTGTCGTAGATCACATTCTTGGATTTCTGGTGGAGACCATTTCTTGGTTAAAAATCCGTAGGTCTTAGCCTCTAGTATTATTGAAAATGGTCGCTCATGGCTATTTTCATAAAAAATGGGGGCTGTGTGGCCATTGATCATCGACCAGAGGCTCATACACCTCACCCCACATATGTTTCCTTGCCATAGATTACATTCTTGGATTTCTGGTGGAAACCATTTCTTGGTTAAAAACTCGTACGTGTTAGCCTTCGGTATTATTGAAAATGGTCATTCATGGCTATTTTCGACAAAAATGGGGGTTGTGTGGCCATTGATCATCGACCAGAGGCTCGTACACCTCACCCCACATATGTTTCCTTGCCATAGATCACATTCTTGGATTTTTGGTGGAGACCATTTCTTGGTCAAAAATCCGTACGTGTTAGCCTTTGGTATTTTTGAAAATGGTCATTCATGGCTATTTTCGACAAAAATGGGGGTTGTGTGGCCATTGATCATCGACTAGAGGCTCATACACCTCACCCCACATATGTTTCCTTGCCATAGATCACATTCTTGGATTTCTGGTGGAGACCATTTCTTGGTCAAAAATCCGTAGGTGTTAGCCTTCGGTATTATTGAAAATGGTCGTTCATGGCTATTTTCGACAAAAATGGGGGTTGTGTGGCCATTGATCATCGACCAGACGCTCATACACCTCACCCCACATATGTTTCCTTGCCATAGATCACATTCTTGGATTTCTTGTGGAGACCTTTTCTTGGTCCAAAATCCGTAGGTGTTAGCCTCTAGTATTATTGAAAATGGTCGCTCATGGCTATTTTCAAGGTCGCTCATGGCTATTTTCATAAAAAATGGGGGTTATGTGGCCATTTATCATCGACTAGAGGCTCATACACCTCACCCCACATATGTTTCCTTGCCATAGATTACATTCTTGGATTTCTGGTGGAAACCATTTCTTGGTTAAAAACTCGTACGTGTTAGCCTTCGGTATTATTGAAAATGGTCATTCATGGCTATTTTCGGCAAAATGGGGGTTGTGTGGCCATTGATCGTCGACCAGAGGCTCATACACCTCACCCCACATATGTTTCCTTGTCGTAGATCACATTCTTGGATTTCTGTTGGAGACCATTTCTTGGTCAAAAATCCGTAGGTGTTAGCCTTCGATATTATTGAAAATGGTCATTCATGGCTATTTTCGGCAAAATGGGGGTTGTCTGGCCATTGATCGTCGACCAGAGGCTCATACACCTCACCCCACATATGTTTCCTTGTCGTAGATCACATTCTTGGATTTCTGGTGGAGACCATTTCTTGGTCAAAAATCCGTAGGTGTTAGCCTTCGATAATATTGAAAATGGTCGTTCATGGCTATTTTCGACAAAAATGGGGGTTGTGTGGCCAATGATCATCGACCAGAGGCTCATACACCTCACCCCACATATGTTTCCTTGCCATAGATCACATTCTTGGATTTCTGGTGGAGACCATTTCTTGGTCAAAAATCCGTAGGTGTTAGCCTTCGGTATTATTGAAAATGGTCGTTCATGGCTATTTTCGACAAAAATGGGGGTTGTGTGGCCATTGATCATCGACCAGACGCTCATACACCTCACCCCACATATGTTTCCTTGCCATAGATCACATTCTTGGATTTCTGGTGGAGACCATTTCTTGGTCTAAAATCCGTAGGTGTTAGCCTCTAGTATTATTGAAAATGGTCGCTCATGGCTATTTTCAAGGTCGCTCATGGCTATTTTCATAAAAAATGGGGGTTGTGTGGCCATTTATCATCGACTAGAGGCTCATAAACCTCACCCCACATATGTTTCCTTGCCATATATCACATTCTTGGATTTCTGGTGGAGACCATTTCTTGGTCAAAAATCCGTAGGTGTTAGCCTTCGGTATTATTGTAAATGATCGTTCATGGCTATTTTCGACAAAAATGGGGGTTGTGTGGCCATTGATCATCGACCAGAGGCTCGTCCACCTCACCCCCCATATGTTTCCTTGCAATAGATCACATTCTAGGATTTCTGGTAGAGACCATTTCTTGGTCTAAAATCCGTAGGTGTTAGCCTCTAGTATTATTGAAAATGGTCGCTCATGGCTATTTTCAAGGTCGCTCATGGCTATTTTCATAAAAAATGGGGGTTGTGTGGCCATTTATCATCGACTAGAGGCTCATAGACCTCACCCCACATATGTTTCCTTGCCATAGATTACATTCTTGGATTTCTGGTGGAAACCATTTCTTGGTTAAAAACTCGTACGTGTTAGCCTTCGGTATTATTGAAAATGGTCATTCATGGCTATTTTCGGCAAAATGGGGGTTGTGTGGCCATTGATCGTCGACCAGAGGCTCATACACCTCACCCCACATATGTTTCCTTGTCGTAGATCACATTCTTGGATTTCTGGTGGAGACCATTTCTTGGTCAAAAATCCGTAGGTGCTAGCCTTCGGTATTATTGAAAATGGTCGTTCATGGCTATTTTCGACAAAATGGGGGTTCTGTGGCAATTGATCATCGACAGAGGCTCATACACCTCACCCCACATATGTTTCCTTGCCATAGATCACATTCTTGGATTTCTGGTGGAGACCATTTCTTGGTCAAAAATCCGTACGTGTTAGCCTTTGGTATTTTTGAAAATGGTCATTCATGGCTATTTTCGACAAAAATGGGGGTTGTGTGGCCATTGATCATCGACTAGAGGCTCATACACCTCACCCCACATATGTTTCCTTGCCATAGATCACATTCTTGGATTTCTGGTGGAGACCATTTCTTGGTCAAAAATCCGTAGGTGTTAGCCTTCGGTATTATTGTAAATGGTCATTCATGGCTATTTTCGACAAAAATGGGGGTTGTGTGGCCATTGATCATCGACCAGAGGCTCATACACCTCACCCCACATATGTTTCCTTGCCATAGATCACATTCTTGGATTTCTGGTGGAGACCATTTCTTGGTAAAAAATCCGTAGGTCTTAGCCTCTAGTATTATTGAAAATGGTCTCCCATGGCTATTTTTCATAAAAATTGTGGGTTGTGTGGCCATTGATCATCGACCAGAGGCTCGTACACCTCACCCCACATATGTTTCCTTGCCATAGATCACATTCTTGGATTTCTGGTG
The DNA here is from genome assembly GCA_029449295.1 of Zea luxurians. Taxonomy (NCBI): domain Eukaryota; kingdom Viridiplantae; phylum Streptophyta; class Magnoliopsida; order Poales; family Poaceae; genus Zea; species Zea luxurians. Next base: position 30,514 of record JAOPSE010001365.1, read on the forward strand.
GAGACCATTTCTTGGTCAAAAATCCGTAGGTGTTAGCCTTCGATATTATTGAAAATGGTCGTTCATGGCTATTTTCGACAAAAATGGGGGTTGTGTGGCCATTGATCATCGACCAGAGGCTCATACACCTCACCCCACATATGTTTCCTTGCCATAGATCACATTCTTGGATTTCTGGTGGAGACCATTTCTTGGTAAAAAATCCGTAGGTCTTAGCCTCTAATATTATTGAAAATGGTCGCTCATGGCTATTTTCATAAAAAAATGGGGGTTGTGTGGCCATTTATCATCGACTAGAGGCTCATAAATCTCACCCCACATATGTTTCCTTGCCATAGATCACATTCTTGGATTTCTGGTGGAGACCATTTCTTGGTCAAAAATCCGTAGGTGTTAGCCTTCGGTATTATTGAAAATGGTCGTTCATGGCTATTTTCGACAAAAATGGGGGTTGTGTGGCCATTGATCATCGACCAGACGCTCATACACCTCACCCCACATATGTTTCCTTGCCATAGATCACATTCTTGGATTTCTGGTGGAGACCATTTCTTGGTCTAAAATCCGTAGGTGTTAGCCTCTAGTATTATTGAAAATGGTCGCTCATGGCTATTTTCAAGGTCGCTCATGGCTATTTTCATAAAAATGGGGGTTGTGTAACCATTTATCATCGACTATGTTGGGGTCCTTCGTCCTCCGAAGGTCCTCAAAAACATGATTTGACAATGTTTTCCAAGTGGATTATATGAACAGATATTTTCGGATTCAGAATTATGGATATGAAGCACGACCAGGACGAAGCCTGAACCAGACGAAGGTCGAGGGAAGCCGAAATTGTACGCAGGGAAGCTTCGGCGCGAAGACATAAGGGGGAACCGACTTAAAGATGAAAAGACTTCGGGGGCCTCGACAGATTTTCATAAACCGTTAACAAATGTAATGGACATGGATGTAATTTTACGTGGGCTGCGTCCCGCGTCTATAAATAGATGAACAGTACTCCCGTACTGTTCACGCGGACTGTGCATCGACATTTGCGTCACGCTTGTACTTTTTACCTTCTCTCAAGACCGAAGGTACATTTGTAATTTGTAATCATTTCTATTTCTTTGTGTTAATAAAATAGAAATGATTCTGTGATCTACATTTCATGTTTTATATGAGTCCTTCGTTATTACTTGTTGAATTTACGAAGGTATGTCTCTTGTGACCTTCGTCCGGAACTCATTATTCCCGATGGGGAATAATGTCCAATAGGACGAAGGGCTTTAACGTTTAACACTTTTTATGTTGCCTTGTTCTTAATCCGAAGCATTTGAGAACAAGTCCCCAACATTGGCGCCCACCTCCGGTGAACTCACTTCCACTTCGAGCTTTTTTGAACACCTTCGGAAGCTATGGCACCGAAGAAAGCTTCAGCGACTGGGGCTTCAGCACTGCAACCGCTGGACCACAACCAGGAGACCGTCTCTCTTCGGGAGGCCCGAAGCCAGAAGAGAAAGGCTGTCAGCCCCACACTTCAGGAAGAAGAGTTAGACCAAGAAATCAGGGATATGGAGATGCTACACCAACAAGTACAAAGGAAGAAGGAGAAGATGGCCCGCCTAGCTGAGTTGCAAAGGCAGATAGACGAAGCCTCTGAGGAAGTCCGCCATCTTACTCACGATGAGCAGAACAGAAGGCCTCATCAGAAAGACCTTCATCAAGAGGGCTTCGTCAACGAAGATGACTGGTATGATAATTTCCATCAGGGAAATTTTGTTTTTGATGATGCTTCTCCTCTGTCTGCTGAGCTGCAGGCTACACCTTGGCCTCCATCCTATAAGCCACCCCAGCTCCCCATGTTTGATGGTCACTCCGACCCGAAGCAATTCTTGATGAGCTACGAAGCAACGGTGTCTTCGTACGGGGGCAATGCTGCAGTCATGGCGAAGTCTTTCGTCATGGCCGTCAGGAATGTTGCTCAGACCTGGTATTCCTCCCTTCGGCCAGGAACAATAACTTCATGGCAGAAGCTGAAGGATATGTTACTGACCAGCTTTCAAGGATTTCAGACGAAGCCAGTCACAGCTCAAGCCCTGTTCCAGTGTATTCAGGATCACGAAGAGTACCTTCAGGCGTATGTTCGAAGGTTTTTACGATTGAGGGCGCAGGCACCAACGGTGCCCAATGAAATTGTTATTGAAGCCATGATCAAGGGGCTTCGTCCTGGGCCTGCAGCTCAATACTTTGCTAGAAAGCCTCCTCAGACCTTGGAGAAATTGCTCCAAAAGATGGATGAGTACATTCGTGCTGACAATGACTTTCGTCAAAGAAGGGAGGAGGCCTTCAGATTTTCTGAAATGACCAGGGGCTTCGGAGGAAGATACTACCCGAGACATGTCCGTTCCATCCATAACACTCAGAATGATGATAAGGGGAGTCAGAACAGACCACAATGCTCCTCACAGGCTTCGGGGCAACAACAAACTTCCTTCCGGCCACCAGCTCCAAGAGGCAGAGGCGCCAGGGGCTTCGGCGGAAGATTCGGAGATCAGCCAAGGAGACTGTTTTCCTTGTTCTGTGGAGAAGGCAAGGGCCATACCACTAGGTCGTGCCATATTACAATCCAGAAGCAAAAGGAAATTGCCGAAGCTGCATCTCAACAAGCTCAGCCGAAGCAGGTCATGCATACTGCTTCGTATCATCCGCCTTATATCCCACAATACATAGACAATCACCCTGCAGCTTCTGTAGCTTCGGCAAGTCAACCTCAAGCTTCTTGGCAGCAGCTTCCGCCTCCACCTCTATTGCAGCAAGGGCAACAGCCAGAAGGGAGTCAACACGCTCCACATCAGAGGGACTTCAGAGAACAGTCCGAAGCTCGCACAGTCAACAGCACTGTGCCAGAGTCGAAGCACATTTATTGATACATATCCTACCTTTGATAGCAGCCTTTTCTTTTCAGTTTTATTTTCTGTGAAGCAAAAAACATTGATAGTTTTCATGTAATAATTTCGTTGTTTTCCACGAGGAAGATCTATTTGCTCCACAAGCTTAAGTTGCCGAAGCTTAAAATTCTTTTTCCGTTACCAAGGAGGACCTTCGAATTAAAAATCCTTCGGAGTAACAGAAAGTCGTTCTAAGGAGCGCAGAGTAAGTTTGTGAAGTCACAAAAAGCCGTTCCAAAGGGAGCGCAGTGTAAGTTTTCTGCTCAGAAGTCGTTCCTAAAGGAATGCAGAGCCTACAGCGAAAAGTCAACGCTGATACCGCCTAAGTAAAAGGCGAAGAAGCTCCTAAGGGAGGCTTACAGCGAAAAGTCAACGCTGATACCGCCTAAGTAAAGGGCGAAGAAGCTCCTAAGGGAGGCTTACAGCGAAAAGTCAACGCTGAGATCGTCTAAGTAAAAGACGAAGAAGCTCCAAAGACGTTCCTAAGGGAATGCAGAACTTACGAATATATTTTATGAGTATCTTCGGAACAAATGTCACATGCATAGCATAACATCATTACATCATTTTGCATAGCATAAGCATCATACATCATATTGCATTTGGCAAAAGAAAGTGACACTCTCAAGGATGCTCTGAGAAAGTGATATCGAAATTGTATAGCTTCGCAATACAGCTTCGGAGAATATTTTTATGAAACATGGGTGAGCTTTATCAGATCAATATTGAGATTGTATAGCTTCGGAGTATAGCTTCGGGTGATGATTTCACGAAGCATGGATGTGATTCATCAGAATAATTTTAACGAAGAATGTCTTCTTCACGAAGCATGAAAAGAAGGGAAGGTGTTTTTTCGCCGAAGGCTCAAAAAGGTATGTATATAGAGTTTCATGCATCGTGAAGAATTGAATAACGAAAACAAACTTGTATATTACATCCAAATGTACAAAATATTACATAGATCACAATTTAAATGTTTTTCTAATAGCATCTAGTCCTCTCTTAATACTGCTTCGGCGACTTCATTTAAAAGTTGATCAACAACTTTGTCCATGATACCTTCGGCCATTTGTTTGATTTCTTCATCTCCTTTTGTGTGGGGGTCGGCAGTCGATCCAGCAGCTTCTGAGGGAAGAGAACATTTCTTCATCACTATTACAAACTATGTGCAGAGTTTGAAACAAAAATTACAACACAATAAGAACAACTAATTAATACCTAATTGCCTTTCGGGTTCCGTACTTTTTTCAGCAGTTTCCGCCACTTTTCTAGCATCGTGGATACCTTTTTCGCTCCTTTGGATGATCTCTTGCGCCATTCCTCGGCCGCCGTCGTTCCAGATATCCGTAAAAAATTTGCCGCCAACCACGCTTGCTTCGGCCGAGGGGTCCTTAATGTCTTCGGAAGATAAGGCAGCTTCGGACTGAGCTAGAAATTTTACATGATCGCAACCTTTCTTCTCTAAGACAGAAGCAATTCCTCTGGCACCCGAAAAAGCGCAGATATCGCCACGACTGCTCAGGATCTCCTCGAAGGCCTCTGCTTCGTGACTAATCCATTCCAGTGGACCTTCGGGATTGCCTCGAGAGAAATTCTCTTCGCTGGAGAAGGCGCCCACGCTGGCAAAGCTGGTTTTAATTTTATTCACACATTCTATAGATTTGACATAACATTTTCCCTGAGATGTACGAAGCTCTTTAACTCTTAACTCCAATTTGTTGACCATATGATCACTGAGCTCTCGTTTTGTTTCCTCAAGGACGCGCTCCTCTCTAGCTCTAGTCAGCTGTTTCTGAAGATCTTTAATTTCACGCTTGTGGGCTTCGGCCTGGGTTTTTGAAGCAGCTTCATCCTTTTTTACTTTGTCTATCAGCGTAAGAAGAATTTTATCCTTTTCTAGAGCTTCGTTTCTCAATTTGATAACTTCGGAGCGCAAATTGTTGAACGCAATCTCATAGCTTTCATCTTCGGCGCTCTTTTGCGCTCTTAGCGCGTTGCTTAGGATCAGGCCCTATACGAAAAAGAATTCATATAAGAAAAAATGAGTGAGTCGCGTAAAAAAAAATATATATATATAAGGGGGTTTTCTTTTCAAGCGTTAAATTCCCGTACCTTCAGGCTGTTGTACGCAAGACTGTCTGCGAGATCTTCTTTCGTCATGGCGCTTAATCCAGATTCAAGCTTCGGGAAACCAATACTCCTAGCCATTTCTCGGCAGACAGAGAGCTCTTTGTTGTCAGGCAGGCAGTATAAAAAATCATCTTCATTTGTCCCATTGAATATTACTGCCCCCTTTGGATATTTTAGCTCCTTTGCATAATGGTTAGCTTCATGAGTTTCTTCTTCAGATAATTTTTTCCCCGAAGCATGTCGTAAGATGTAATCACACATGCTGGCAGGCGCTTCGGGAATGGCAGTGTCAGTCTCTTCAATTAAAATTGGTTCTGGTATTTTTATTGCTTCGGCTTCCAAAGTTTGCTCCCTGAAGGGCTCTGAAGGCCCAGCTTCAGCTTCAGCTTGTTGCGTCGGAGCTTCAGAGGAAGCTTCAGCAATTTCAACACTCTTTTTTGGAGTTGTGCTTGAAGACTTAATTGTCTCCAAGACATCTAGTACATTTACCATTCTCTTCCTTTTTGGGGTCACCATTGACCCCTTTTGGATTTTTGCTGCTTCGACATTTACTACAGGACTCAAAATTTCTGATGCTTTTTCCTTAGTCAGATTTTTCGCTTCTTCCATTTTTTCTGTCGATGGTGCTTCGGCCATCTCTGCAATTTTTGGCAGCAAGGTTGGCTGTTCAGCTTCGGCGGCCGAAGAAGTTTCTCCAGTGAACTCAGGCACCGAAGCTGGTTCAATATGGCGTGCTCGGTGTGTGAGGACCTTCAACCTTTTTCCTTTTGGTTCTGGCTCGCTAGGAGCGGTTCCAGCTTCTTCTTTTTCAGAGGTTATGTTTTTCCTTTTTTGCCTTCGGATGGGATAACAATAATCAGGGTAGAAGAACCCGACTGCATCAAATACTCGGTTCAGTCTCTTCTTTTTTCGGCCTCCGAAGGCTGCTGATAGTGCGGTATTTTCAGCCTTCGAATATGCCCCAAGTAATTCATCACTTAATGTTTCAATGCTCTTCAGCCAGTCATCATCAGGTTCAATAAATTTATCTGCATATTTGAATGTGTACTTTAATCTGACTAGTCCGCCTTCGTCGGACTCATTGATGGTTTCCTTCGGCATTTCCCACTTTTCTGCAAGTGGCCATACCCTGAAGGCAATGTGTTCTTGGACTAAGTCCCTTGTCCCAATAAATGAGCAGACTACCCCGAAGGCTCTTTGGCATTCTTCGGCGGCTTCGTCCATTTCGACCTTCGGCCTTCGAAGACCGAAGCATTGCCAGATTGGGTGCATAATAATACTCTTCACATTTTCTTGAGCTGTTAGATCATTCTTTACATAAAACCATTCAGTCATCCAGGCTCCGGGCCACCTCTTCCGAAAGGTCGGCACAGGGCAGCTTGACCCGGAGCGGGCGCCGAAGCTGTAGCACCCAAAGTTGTTGTGGTATTGCTCTTTTCCCCAGGGCTTCGTCTCGTATAATAACTCATGAATGTTGCAGAAGCTTTTAGCGTTCGGTTCCAAACCTTGGCTTCTCGCAGCCCAGACAAAAATCCCCATTCTTATAATAGCTTCGGGAGTGAGTTGATGAAGGTAGACTTGGAATGTTTTTAGTACCTCAACAACAAAATTGCTCAGGGGGAATCGAAGCCCAGCCCTGAGGAAGCTTCGGAAAATCACAACTTCATCCTCTTCGGGGGTGGGAGAAGTCTTTTCCCCAGCATCAGCTCTCACAATAGATATGTCTCGGAAATATCGCCCCCTCATATTATCAATGTGACTCTGCTTGATGGTCGTTTTCCCAAAAACTGTGTGACTTGGTCGCCACGGTCGATCTTCGGCCTCTTCCCCACCACTTTCCACATCATAGCTGTCGCTGTCATCAGTATCTTCGGACAAACCTTCGAGAATCTCCTTCGTGATTTTCTCTGTATTGGTCTCTGCCATCGCTATCAGGAACCCCAGGTTCTTCTCCTCCTCGAGACTCAGCTTCGTCTCAGCAGGGATCTTCAGCTTCGTCTCAGCAGGGGTCTTCTTGCCTTCAGACATCTTCGGGAACGTTAAAAAATTGTTCCCGAGGCCGAAGCTTCGAAATCAAAAAGAACAGCAAATCTTAATGAACAAGCGCTAAAAATTTTAGTGGGCCGAAGCAAAAGGCAAGTGTGCGTACCAAATGAGTTCGCGATGTGATCTTATTTATACGCCTAGGGCGTTGAAAATTGAAAGGCCCCGCTTGTCAGTGAATGTTGCTATTCTAGCAAAAGGAAAGGTGTTTTTTCGGACCTTCGGCTCAAGGCCTTCGTCCATATCGCAATCTGAATTTATTATTTACAAATTAATATTGCGAGGGGCTACTGTTGGGGTCCTTCGTCCTCCGAAGGTCCTCAAAAACATGATTTGACAATGTTTTCCAAGTGGATTATATGAACAGATATTTTCGGATTCAGAATTATGGATATGAAGCACGACCAGGACGAAGCCTGAACCAGACGAAGGTCGAGGGAAGCCGAAATTGTACGCAGGGAAGCTTCGGCGCGAAGACATAAGGGGGAACCGACTTAAAGATGAAAAGACTTCGGGGGCCTCGACAGATTTTCATAAACCGTTAACAAATGTAATGGACATGGATGTAATTTTACGTGGGCTGCGTCCCGCGTCTATAAATAGATGAACAGTACTCCCGTACTGTTCACGCGGACTGTGCATCGACATTTGCGTCACGCTTGTACTTTTTACCTTCTCTCAAGACCGAAGGTACATTTGTAATTTGTAATCATTTCTATTTCTTTGTGTTAATAAAATAGAAATGATTCTGTGATCTACATTTCATGTTTTATATGAGTCCTTCGTTATTACTTGTTGAATTTACGAAGGTATGTCTCTTGTGACCTTCGTCCGGAACTCATTATTCCCGATGGGGAATAATGTCCAATAGGACGAAGGGCTTTAACGTTTAACACTTTTTATGTTGCCTTGTTCTTAATCCGAAGCATTTGAGAACAAGTCCCCAACAGACTAGAGGCTCATAAACCTCACCCCACATATGTTTCCTTGCCATAGATTACATTCTTGGATTTCTGGTGGAAACCATTTCTTGGTTAAAAACTCGTACGTGTTAGCCTTCGGTATTATTGAAAATGGTCATTCATGGCTATTTTCGGCAAAATGGGGGTTGTGTGGCCATTGATCGTCGACCAGAGGCTCATACACCTCACCCCACATATGTTTCCTTGTCGTAGATCACATTCTTGGATTTCTGGTGGAGACCATTTCTTGGTCAAAAATCCGTAGGTGTTAGCCTTCGATATTATTGAAAATGGTCGTTCATGACTATTTTCGACAAAAATGGGGGTTGTGTGGCCATTGATCATCGACCATAGGCTCATACACCTCACCCCACATATGTTTCCTTGCCATAGATCACATTCTTGGATTTCTGGTGGAGACCATTTCTTGGTCAAAAATCCGTAGGTGTTAGCCTTCGGTATTATTGTAAATGGTCATTCATGGCTATTTTCGACAAAAATGGGGGTTGTGTGGCCATTGATCATCGACGAGAGGCTCATACACCTCACCCCACATATGTTTCTTTGCCATAGATCACATTCTTGGATTTCTGGTGGAGACCATTTCTTGGTCAAAAATCCGTAGGTCTTAGCCTCTAGTATTATTGAAAATGGTCGCTCATGGCTATTTTCATAAAAAATGGGGGTTGTGTGGCCATTGATCAACGACCAAGCCATGAACGACCATTTTCAAAAATACCAAAGGCTAACACGTACGGATTTTTGACCAAGAAATGGTCTCCACCAGAAATCCAAGAATGTGATCTATGGCAAGGAAACATATGTGGGGTGAGGATTATGAACCTCTAGTCGATGAAAATGGCCACACAACCCCCATTTTTTATGAAAATAGCCATGAGCGACCTTGAAAATAGCCATGAGCGACCATTTTCAATAATACTAGAGGCTAACACCTACGGATTTTAGACCAAGAAATGGTCTCCACCAGAAATCCAAGAATGTGATCTATGGCAAGGAAACATATGTGGGGTGAGGTGTATGAGCGTCTGGTCGATGATCAATGGCCACACAACCCCCATTTTTGTCGAAAATAGCCATGAACGACCATTTTCAATAATACTGAAGGCTAACACCTACAGATTTTTGACCAAGAAATGGTCTCCACCAGAAATCCAAGAATGTGATCTATGGCAAGGAAACATATGTGGGGTGAGGTGTATTGAGAGCACCTAGAGGGGGGGGGGTGAATAGGTGATCCTGTAAAAACTTCAAACTTAAGCCACAAAAACTTGTTATGTGTTAGCACGATTATTGCCAAGTGGCTAAGGTGAAGTCTCAACAAAACACAATACCACAAGAGATCAAGACAGAGGTGACACGGTGGTTTATCCCGTGGTTCGGCCAAGCCAATGCTTGCCTACTTCCACGTTGTGGCGTCCCAACGGACGAGGGTTGCAATCAACCCCTCTCAAGCGGTCCAAAGACCCACTTGAATACCACGGTGTTTTGCTTTTCCTTTCACGATCCCGTTTGCAAGGAATCTCCACAAATTGGAGTCTCTTGCCCTTACAAGTATATGATCACAAAGAAAGCACAGAGTAAGGGAGGGAAGCAACACACACAAATCCACAACAAAAGCGCACACACACGGCCAAAACTCGAGCTCGAATGACTATCTCAGAGTTCACACTAGAACAGAGCTCGAATCACTTAGAATCACAAACGAATGCGCAAAGAACTTGTGTGGATGATCAAGAATGCTCAAGAGTTGCTTGTATATCTCCTCCATGCGCCTAGGGGCTCCTTTTATAGCCCCAAGGCAGCTAGGAGCCGTTGAGAGCAAATCCGGAAGGCCATCCTTGCCTTCTGTCGTCGGGGGCACCGGACAGTCCGGTGCACACCGGACACTGTCCGGTGCCCGATTTGTTTCCTTTTCTGGCGCTTTCGACCGTTGGAAGACTGCCGTAGATCTGCGAGCCGTTGGCGCACCGGACAGTCCGGTGCACACCGGACAGTCCGGTGCACACCGGACAGTCCGGTGCCGTCTTCCGACCGTTGGCTCGGCCACGTGTCCCGCGCGGATTGCGCGGCCGACCGTTGGCCCTGGCCGACCGTTGGCTCACCGGACAGTCCGGTGCACACCGGACAGTCCGGTGAATTTTAGCCGTACGCCGTCGGCGAATTCCCGAGAGCAGCCAGTTCGAGTTGAGGCAGCCTGGCGCACCGGACACTGTCCGGTGCACACCGGACAGTCCGGTGCTCCAGACCAAGCTGAGACTTGGCTGCACACAGCCAAGTCATTCTCTCCCCTTTTCTCTTTTTCTTCTTTCTGTTCCTAACACTTAGACAAATATATTAGTACACAAAACCAATGTACTAAGGATTAGAAACATACCTTTACTCCATGATTTGTACTTTGTCCCATTTTACAATTAGGCACCTGTGTTGGGCACTAAATCACCAAAATACTTAGAAATGGCCCAAGGGCACATTTCCCTTTCAATCTCCCCCTTTTGGTGATTTATGCCAACACAACATAAAGCAAGTTGAACAAGTACAAAAACACTTCAAATAAGAACTCAAATTTATTTTGAATCAATTTTGGCATATATGGATCATCCTTTGCCACCACTTGGTTTGTTTTTGCAAATCAAACTCAAATCTCTATCTCTAAGTTAAACACACATGTTGAAGCACAAAGAGAGTCATTCCAAAAGAGATTGATCAAAGCTTTCAAAAACTCCCCCTATTTCCTATAAACGATACTTCTCCCCACAAGAAGCCAACTTTTGACAAGAGAGACAACATAAGAATTTTGACAAACCAAAAACTCTATTCTACTATTTTCAAATCTCTCAAGTGGTAGCTGATCCATTTATTGCTTTGGCCTTTATTTTCTCCCCCTTTGGCATCAAGCACCAAAACGGGATCAATTGTGGCCCTTTAACCCCATTGCCTCACCAAAATCTTCAATTAAGAGCAAATGGCAATAAGAGTTCAGAGATGGACTTGGAATAAGTTACCCTCTCATCGGAGTGCAGTGGAAGTCTTGCATGATCCAAGTCCACCTTTTCCCTTTCAATTCTCCTTTGAGACTAAATCAAACAAACTCAAGCATATGGTTAGTCTCAAAGGGTCAAGTTGCAACACATCTCCCCCTAAACATGTGCATCACTTTGCAACGGACTTGTGAGGTCCAGGGAGTGTTTGTACAACTTGAGCACCATAATAAGCAACAAAGTGCAGAATGAACATGATCAAAGGCATAAATACATGTATGCTATATTTCAATCCAAGTTCCGCGAATCTAAGACATTTAGCTCACTACGCAGCCTGCAAAAGGTCTTCTCATCTAAAGGCTTGGTAAAGATATCGGCTAGCTGGTTCTCGGTGCTAACATAAAACACTTCGATATCTCCCTTTTGCTGGTGGTCTCTCAAAAAGTGATGCCGGATGTCTATGTGCTTTGTGCGGCTGTGCTCAACAGGATTTTCCGCTATTCGGATAGCACTCTCATTGTCACATAGGAGTGGGACTTTACTCAGATTGTAGCCAAAGTCCCTGAGGGTTTGCCTCATCCAAAGTAGTTGCGCGCAACACTGACCTGCGGCAACATACTCGGCCTCAGCGGTGGATAGGGCAACGGAGGTTTGTTTCTTAGAGTTCCATGACACCAGGGACCTTCCTAAGAATTGGCACGTCCCCGATGTACTCTTCCTATCGACCTTACATCCAGCATAGTCGGAATCTGAGTACCCAATCAAGTCAAAGTTAGACCCCTTTGGATACCAGATCCCGAAGCAAGGCGTAGCGACTAAATATCTAAGAATTCGCTTCACCGCCACCAAGTGACACTCCTTAGGATCGGATTGAAATCTAGCACACATGCATACGCTAAGCATAATATCCGGTCTACTAGCACATAAATAAAGTAGAGATCCTATCATTGACCGGTATGCTTTTTGATCAACGGACTTACCTCCTTTGTTGAGGTCGGTGTGTCCGTCGGTTCCCATCGGAGTCTTTGCGGGCTTGGCGTCCTTCATCCCAAACCGCTTCAGCAGATCTTGCGTGTACTTCGTTTGGGAGATGAAGGTGCCGTCCTTGAGTTGCTTCACTTGGAACCCAAGGAAGTAGTTCAACTCGCCCATCATCGACATCTCGAATTTCTGCGTCATCACCCTGCTAAACTCTTCACAAGACTTTTGATTAGTAGAACCAAATATTATGTCATCGACATAAATTTGGCACACAAACAAATCACCATTACAAGTCTTAGTGAAAAGAGTTGGATCGGCTTTCCCAACCTTGAAAGCATTAGCAAGTAAGAAATCTCTAAGGCATTCATACCATGCTCTTGGGGCTTGTTTAAGTCCATAGAGCGCCTTAGAGAGCTTACACACGTGGTCGGGGTACCGCTCATCCTCGAAGCCAGGGGGTTGCTCCACGTACACTTCCTCCTTTATTGGCCCGTTGAGGAACGCGCTCTTCACATCCATTTGGTACAACCTGAAAGAATGGTGAGCGGCATATGCTAGCAAGATGCGAATGGATCCTAGCCTAGCCACAGGAGCAAAAGTCTCCTCAAAGTCCAAACCTGCGACTTGGGCATAACCTTTTGCCACAAGTCGAGCCTTGTTCCTTGTCACAACTCCGTGCTCGTCCTGTTTGTTGCGGAACACCCACTTGGTTCCCACAACATTTTGCTTGGGACGAGGCACCAGCGTCCAAACTTCATTGCGCTTGAAGTTGTTGAGTTCCTCCTGCATGGCCAACACCCAATCCGGATCTAGCAAGGCCTCCTCTACCCTGAAAGGCTCAATAGAGGAGACAAAGGAGTAATGTTCACAAAAATTAACTAATCGAGACCGAGTAGTTACTCCCTTGCTAATGTCACCCAGAATTTGGTCGACGGGATGATCCCTTTGAATCATCGCTCGAACTTGGGTTGGAGGTGCCGGTTGCGCTTCTTTCTCCATCACATGATCGTCTTGTGCTCCCCCTTGATCACACGCCTCCTTTTGATGAACCTGTTCATCGTCTTGAGTTGGGGTTTGCACCGTCGTTGAGGAAGAAGGTTGATCTCGTTCATCCTGTTCCTGTGGCCGAATGTCTCCAATCGCCATGGTTCGTATAGCGGCCGTCGGAACATCTTCTTCATCTACATCATCACAATCAACAACTTGCTCTCTTGGAGAGCCATTAGTCTCATCAAATACAACGTCGCTAGAGACTTCAACCAAACCCGATGATTTGTTGAAGACTCTATACGCCTTTGTATTTGAATCATAACCTAATAAAAACCCTTCTACAGCTTTGGGAGCAAACTTAGAATTTCTACCCTTCTTCACTAGAATGTAGCACTTGCTCCCAAAAACACGAAAGTAAGATACATTGGGTTTGTTACCGGTTAGTAGCTCATATGACGTCTTCTTGAGGAGGCGGTGAAGATAGACCCTGTTGATGGCGTGGCAAGCCGTGTTCACGGCTTCCGACCAAAAGCACTCGGGGGTCTTGAACTCTCCAAGCATCGTCCTCGCCATATCGATTAGCGTCCTGTTCTTCCTCTCTACCACACCATTTTGCTGTGGTGTGTAGGGAGCGGAGAACTCGTGCTTGATCCCTTCCTCCTCAAGAAACTCCTCCACTTGAAGGTTCTTGAACTCAGACCCGTTGTCGCTCCTAATCTTCTTCACCTTGAGCTCAAACTCATTTTGAGCTCTCCTGAGGAAGCGCTTGAGGGTCCCTTGGGTTTCAGACTTATCCTGCAAAAAGAACACCCAAGTGAAGCGGGAAAAGTCATCAACAATAACTAAACCATACTTACTTCCTCCTATGCTTAGATAGGCGACGGGTCCGAAGAGGTCCATATGCAGCAGCTCCAGAGGTCTTGACGTGGTCATCACATTCTTGCTGTGATGTGCTCCTCCTACTTGTTTACCTGCCTGACAAGCTGCACAAGGTCTATCTTTTTCGAAATAAACATTTGTTAGACCTATCACGTGTTCTCCCTTTAGAAGCTTGTGGAGGTTCTTCATCCCCACATGTGCTAAGCGGCGATGCCACAGCCAGCCCATGCAAGTCTTAGCCATTAAGCATGCATCTAGACCGGCCTCTTCTTTTGCAAAGTCAACTAAATAAAGCTTGCCGTCTAGTACACCCTTAAAAGCTAGTGAACCATCACATCTTCTAAAGACAGACACATCTACATTTGTAAATAAACAATTATATCCCATTTGACATAATTGACTAACAGATAGCAAATTATATCCAAGACTCTCCACTAAGAATACATTTGAGATAGAATGCTCATTAGAAATTGCAATTTTACCTAACCCTTTTACCTTGCCTTGATTCCCATCACCGAATATAATTGAATCTTGGGAATCCTTATTCTTGACGTAGGAGGTGAACATCTTCTTCTCCCCTGTCATATGGTTTGTGCATCCGCTGTCGATAATCCAGCTTGAACCCCCGGATGCATAAACCTGCAAGGCAAATTTAGGCTTGGGTCTTAGGTACCCAACTCATGTTGGGTCCTGCAAGGTTAGTACAAATATCCTTAGGGACCCAAATGCAAGATTTATCTCCCTTGCATCTAGCCCCTAATTTCCTAGCAACTACCTTCTTACCCTTTCTACAAATAGCAAAAGGAGCATTACAAGCATAATAAATGGTAGAAGGTTCATTCACTACTTTCCTAGGAGCATGAATAACATTCTTTCTAGGCACATGAGCAATATTTCTCCTAGGCATATGCGCAACATTTCTCCTACTCATATTTCTATCATGCTTATGAGAGGAACTAGAGGCAAACATGGCATGAGAATCATAAACATGTGAATCAAAATCATTATAAACATTTCTAGCATGTCTCCTATCATGGTATAAGAAAGCATGGTTCTTTTTAGCACTATTAGCCATAGGGGCCTTCCCTTTCTCCTTGACGAAGACGGGAGCCTTATGGCTTGTTAAGTTCTTGGCTTCCCTCTTGAAGCCAAGCCCATCCTTAATTGAGGGGTGTCTACCAACCGTGTAGGCATCCCTTGCAAATTTTATTTTATCAACTTCATTCTTGCTAGTCTTAAGTTGGGCATTAAGACTAGCCACTTCATCATTTAATTTGGAAATTAGAACTAGGTGTTCACTACAAGCATTAACATCAAAATCCTTACACCTAGTACAAATTTCAACACGTTCAACACAAGAATTTGATTTACTAGCTACTTCTAGTTTAGCACTTAAATCAATATTAACACTTCTTAAGGTAGAAATGGTTTCATGACAGGAAGATATTTCACTAGAAAGCATTTCATTTCTTTTCACTTCTAAAGCATATGATTTTTGTGCCTCTATAAACTTATCATGTTCATCATACAATAAATCCTCTTGCTTCTCTAAAAGCCTATCCTTTTCATTCAAAGCATCAATCAATTCATTGATTTTATCTATCTTAGATCTATCTAAGCCTTTGAACAAGCAAGAATAATCTATGTCATCATCGTCACTAGACTCACTATCACTAGAAGAAGCATAAGTGGAGTCTTGAGTACTCACCTTCTTCTCCCTTGCCATAAGGCAAGTGAGACGCTCGTTGGGGAAGAGAGCCGATTTGTTGAAGGCAGTGGCGGCGAGTCCTTCGTTGTCGGAGTCGGAGGAGGAGCAATCCGAGTCCCACTCCTTTCCTAGATGCGCCTCGCCCTTTGCCTTCTTGTATTGCTTCTTCTTCTCTCTTTTGTTCCCCTTTTCCTGGTCACTTTCATTATCGGGACAGTTAGCAATGAAATGACCAAGCTTACCGCATTTGAAGCATGAGCGCTTCCCCTTGGCTTTGGTCTTGCTTGGTTGTCCCTTGTGACCTTTAAGCACCGTCTTGAATCTTTTAATGATGAGAGCCATCTCTTCATCATTAAGGCCAGCCGCCTCAATCTGTGCCACCTTGCTAGGTAGCGCCTCCTTGCTTCGTGTTGCCTTGAGAGCAAGGGGTTGCGGCTCGTTGATCGGACCGTTCAACGCTTCGTCGACGTATCTTGCCTCCTTGATCATCATCCGCCCGCTTACGAATTTTCCAAGCACTTCCTCGGGCGTCATCATCGTGTACCTGGGATTCTCACGAATATTGTTCACGAGATGAGGATCAAGTACGGTAAAGGACCTGAGCATTAGGCGGACGACGTCGTGGTCCGTCCATCGCGTGCTCCCGTAGCTCCTTATCTTGTTGATGAGGGTCTTGAGCCGGTTGTATGTTTGCGTCGGCTCCTCGCCCCTTATCATGGCGAACCGTCCAAGCTCTCCCTCCACCAACTCCATCTTGGTAAGCAAGGTGACGTCGTTCCCCTCATGAGAAATCTTGAGGGTGTCCCAGATCTGCTTGGCATTGTCCAAGCCGCTCACCTTGTGATACTCGTCCCTGCACAAAGAGGCTAGCAACACAGTAGTAGCTTGTGCATTTTTATGAATCTGTTCATTAATAAACATAGGGCTATCCGAGCTATCAAATTTCATTCCACTTTCCACAATCTCCCAAATGCTTGGATGGAGAGAAAACAGGTGAGTACGCATTTTGTGGCTCCAAAATCCGTAATCCTCTCCATCAAAGTGAGGAGGTTTGCCAAGTGGAATGGGAAGCAAATGAGTATTTGAGCTATGCGGAATACGCGAATAATCAAAAGAAAAGTTTGAGTTAACCGTCTTTTGTTTGTAGTCGTTGTGGTCCTCGTCCTTTTGGGAAGAAGTAGATTCATCACTATCGTCGTAGTAGATGATCTCCTTGATACGCCTCGTCTTCTTCTTCTTCCCTTCCTTTCGTCTATGGCCCGAGCCGGAGTCGGTAGGCTTGTCGTCCTTCGGCTCGTTGACGAAGGTCTCCTTTTCTTTGTCGTTGATCACAATACCCTTCCCCTTAGGATCCATTTATTCGGGCGGTTAGTCCCTTTGTGAATAGAACGGCTCTGATACCAATTGAGAGCACCTAGAGGGGGGGGTGAATAGGTGATCCTGTAAAAACTTCAAACTTAAGCCACAAAAACTTGTTATGTGTTAGCACGATTATTGCCAAGTGGCTAAGGTGAAGTCTCAACAAAACACAATACCACAAGAGATCAAGACAGAGGTGACACGGTGGTTTATCCCGTGGTTCGGCCAAGCCAATGCTTGCCTACTTCCACGTTGTGGCGTCCCAACGGACGAGGGTTGCAATCAACCCCTCTCAAGCGGTCCAAAGACCCACTTGAATACCACGGTGTTTTGCTTTTCCTTTCACGATCCCGTTTGCAAGGAATCTCCACAAATTGGAGTCTCTTGCCCTTACAAGTATATGATCACAAAGAAAGCACAGAGTAAGGGAGGGAAGCAACACACACAAATCCACAACAAAAGCGCACACACACGGCCAAAACTCGAGCTCGAATGACTATCTCAGAGTTCACACTAGAACAGAGCTCGAATCACTTAGAATCACAAACGAATGCGCAAAGAACTTGTGTGGATGATCAAGAATGCTCAAGAGTTGCTTGTATATCTCCTCCATGCGCCTAGGGGCTCCTTTTATAGCCCCAAGGCAGCTAGGAGCCGTTGAGAGCAAATCCGGAAGGCCATCCTTGCCTTCTGTCGTCGGGGGCACCGGACAGTCCGGTGCACACCGGACACTGTCCGGTGCCCGATTTGTTTCCTTTTCTGGCGCTTTCGACCGTTGGAAGACTGCCGTAGATCTGCGAGCCGTTGGCGCACCGGACAGTCCGGTGCACACCGGACAGTCCGGTGCCGTCTTCCGACCGTTGGCTCGGCCACGTGTCCCGCGCGGATTGCGCGGCCGACCGTTGGCCCTGGCCGACCGTTGGCTCACCGGACAGTCCGGTGCACACCGGACAGTCCGGTGAATTTTAGCCGTACGCCGTCGGCGAATTCCCGAGAGCAGCCAGTTCGAGTTGAGGCAGCCTGGCGCACCGGACACTGTCCGGTGCACACCGGACAGTCCGGTGCTCCAGACCAAGCTGAGACTTGGCTGCACACAGCCAAGTCATTCTCTCCCCTTTTCTCTTTTTCTTCTTTCTGTTCCTAACACTTAGACAAATATATTAGTACACAAAACCAATGTACTAAGGATTAGAAACATACCTTTACTCCATGATTTGTACTTTGTCCCATTTTACAATTAGGCACCTGTGTTGGGCACTAAATCACCAAAATACTTAGAAATGGCCCAAGGGCACATTTCCCTTTCAATCTCCCCCTTTTTGGTGATTTATGCCAACACAACATAAAGCAAGTTGAACAAGTACAAAAACACTTCAAATAAGAACTCAAATTTATTTTGAATCAATTTTGGCATATATGGATCATCCTTTGCCACCACTTGGTTTGTTTTTGCAAATCAAACTCAAATCTCTATCTCTAAGTTAAACACACATGTTGAAGCACAAAGAGAGTCATTCCAAAAGAGATTGATCAAAGCTTTCAAAAACTCCCCCTATTTCCTATAAACGATACTTCTCCCCACAAGAAGCCAACTTTTGACAAGAGAGACAACATAAGAATTTTGACAAACCAAAAACTCTATTCTACTATTTTCAAATCTCTCAAGTGGTAGCTGATCCATTTATTGCTTTGGCCTTTATTTTCTCCCCTTTGGCATCAAGCACCAAAACGGGATCAATTGTGGCCCTTTAACCCCATTGCCTCACCAAAATCTTCAATTAAGAGCAAATGGCAATAAGAGTTCAGAGATGGACTTGGAATAAGTTACCCTCTCATCGGAGTGCAGTGGAAGTCTTGCATGATCCAAGTCCACCTTTTCCCTTTCAATTCTCCTTTGAGACTAAATCAAACAAACTCAAGCATATGGTTAGTCTCAAAGGGTCAAGTTGCAACACATCTCCCCCTAAACATGTGCATCACTTTGCAACGGACTTGTGAGGTCCAGGGAGTGTTTGTACAACTTGAGCACCATAATAAGCAACAAAGTGCAGAATGAACATGATCAAAGGCATAAATACATGTATGCTATATTTCAATCCAAGTTCCGCGAATCTAAGACATTTAGCTCACTACGCAGCCTGCAAAAGGTCTTCTCATCTAAAGGCTTGGTAAAGATATCGGCTAGCTGGTTCTCGGTGCTAACATAAAACACTTCGATATCTCCCTTTTGCTGGTGGTCTCTCAAAAAGTGATGCCGGATGTCTATGTGCTTTGTGCGGCTGTGCTCAACAGGATTTTCCGCTATTCGGATAGCACTCTCATTGTCACATAGGAGTGGGACTTTACTCAGATTGTAGCCAAAGTCCCTGAGGGTTTGCCTCATCCAAAGTAGTTGCGCGCAACACTGACCTGCGGCAACATACTCGGCCTCAGCGGTGGATAGGGTAACGGAGGTTTGTTTCTTAGAGTTCCATGACACCAGGGACCTTCCTAAGAATTGGCACGTCCCCGATGTACTCTTCCTATCGACCTTACATCCAGCATAGTCGGAATCTGAGTACCCAATCAAGTCAAAGTTAGACCCCTTTGGATACCAGATCCCGAAGCAAGGCGTAGCGACTAAATATCTAAGAATTCGCTTCACCGCCACCAAGTGACACTCCTTAGGATCGGATTGAAATCTAGCACACATGCATACGCTAAGCATAATATCCGGTCTACTAGCACATAAATAAAGTAGAGATCCTATCATTGACCGGTATGCTTTTTGATCAACGGACTTACCTCCTTTGTTGAGGTCGGTGTGTCCGTCGGTTCCCATCGGAGTCTTTGCGGGCTTGGCGTCCTTCATCCCAAACCGCTTCAGCAGATCTTGCGTGTACTTCATTTGGGAGATGAAGGTGCCGTCCTTGAGTTGCTTCACTTGGAACCCAAGGAAGTAGTTCAACTCGCCCATCATCGACATCTCGAATTTCTGCGTCATCACCCTGCTAAACTCTTCACAAGACTTTTGATTAGTAGAACCAAATATTATGTCATCGACATAAATTTGGCACACAAACAAATCACCATTACAAGTCTTAGTGAAAAGAGTTGGATCGGCTTTCCCAACCTTGAAAGCATTAGCAAGTAAGAAATCTCTAAGGCATTCATACCATGCTCTTGGGGCTTGTTTAAGTCCATAGAGCGCCTTAGAGAGCTTACACACGTGGTCGGGGTACCGCTCATCCTCGAAGCCAGGGGGTTGCTCCACGTACACTTCCTCCTTTATTGGCCCGTTGAGGAACGCGCTCTTCACATCCATTTGGTACAACCTGAAAGAATGGTGAGCGGCATATGCTAGCAAGATGCGAATGGATTCTAACCTAGCCACAGGAGCAAAAGTCTCCTCAAAGTCCAAACCTGCGACTTGGGCATAACCTTTTGCCACAAGTCGAGCCTTGTTCCTTGTCACAACTCCGTGCTCGTCCTGTTTGTTGCGGAACACCCACTTGGTTCCCACAACATTTTGCTTGGGACGAGGCACCAGCGTCCAAACTTCATTGCGCTTGAAGTTGTTGAGTTCCTCCTGCATGGCCAACACCCAATCCGGATCTAGCAAGGCCTCCTCTACCCTGAATGCTAACACGTACGAGTTTTTAACCAAGAAATGGTTTCCACCAGAAATCCAAGAATGTAATCTATGGCAAGGAAACATATGTGGGGTGAGGTTTATGAGCCTCTAGTCGATGATAAATGGCCACACAACCCCCATTTTTTATGAAAATAGCCATGAGCGACCTTGAAAATAGCCATGAGCGACCATTTTCAATAATACTAGAGGCTAACACCTACGGATTTTAGACCAAGAAATGGTCTCCACCAGAAATCCAAGAATGTGATCTATGGCAAGGAAACATATGTGGGGTGAGGTGTATGAGCGTCTGGTCGATGATCAATGGCCACACAACCCCCATTTTTGTCGAAAATAGCCATGAGCGACCATTTTCAATAATACCGAAGGCTAACACCTACAGATTTTTGACCAAGAAATGGTCTCCACCAGAAATCCAAGAATGTGATCTATGGCAAGGAAACATATGTGGGGTGAGGTGTATGAGCCTCTGGTCGATGATCAATGGCCACACAACCCCCATTTTTGTCGAAAATAGCCATGAACGACCATTTTCAATAATATCGAAGGCTAACACCTACGGATTTTTGACCAAGAAATGGTCTCCACCAGAAATCCAAGAATGTGATCTACGACAAGGAAACATATGTGGGGTGAGGTGTATGAGCCTCTGGTCGACGATCAATGGCCACAGAACCCCCATTTTGCCGAAAATAGCCATGAGCGACCATTTTCAATAATATTAGAGGCTAAGACCTACGGATTTTTGACCAAGAAATGGTCTCCACCAGAAATCCAAGAATGTGATCTATGGCGAGGAAACATATGTGGGGTGAGGTGTATGAGCCTCTGGTCGATGATCAATGGCCACACAACCCCCATTTTTGTCGAAAATAGCCATGAACGACCATTTTCAATAATACCGAAGGCTAACACCTACGGATTTTTGACCAAGAAATGGTCTCCACCAGAAATCCAAGAATGTGATCTATGGCAAGGAAACATATGTGGGGTGAGGTGTACGAGCCTCTGGTCGATGATCAATGGCCACAGAACCCCCATTTTGCCGAAAATAGCCATGAACGACCATTTTCAATAATACCGAAGGCTAACACCTACGGATTTTTAACCAAGAAATGGTCTCCACCAGAAATCCTAGAATGCGATCTATGGCAAGGAAACATATGCGGGGTGAGGTGTACGAGCCTCTGGTCGATGATCAATGGCCACAGAACCCCCATTTTGCCGAGAATAGCCATGAACGACCATTTTCAATAATTCTGAAGGCTAACACGTACGAGTTTTTGACCAAGAAATGGTCTCCACCAGAAATCCAAGAATGTGATCTATGGCAAGGAAACATATGTGGGGTGAGGTGTATGAGCCTCTGGTCGATGATCAATGGCCACACAACCCCCATTTTTGTCGAAAATAGCCATGAACGACCATTTTCAATAATATCGAAGGCTAACACCTACGGTTTTTTGACCAAGAAATGGTCTCCACCAGAAATCCAAGAATTTGATCTACGACAAGGAAACATATGTGGGGTGAGGTGTATGAGCCTCTGGTCGACGATCAATGGCCACACAACCCCCATTTTGCCGAAAATAGCCATGAATGACCATTTTCAATAATACCGAAGGCTAACACGTACGCGTTTTTAACCAAGAAATGGTTTCCACCAGAAATCCAAGAATGTAATCTATGGCAAGGAAACATATGTGGGGTGAGGTTTATGAGCCTCTAGTCGATGATAAATGGCCACACAACCCCCATTTTTATGAAAATAGCCATGAGCGACCTTGAAAATAGCCATGAGCGACCATTTTCAATAATACTAGAGGCTAACACCTACGAATTTTAGACCAAGAAATGGTCTCCACCAGAAATCCAAGAATGTGATCTATGGCAAGGAAACAAATGTGGGGTGAGGTGTATGAGCGTCTGGTCGATGATCAATGGCCACACAACCCCCATTTTTGTCGAAAATAGCCATGAACGACCATTTTCAATAATACCGAAGGCTAACACCTACGGATTTTTGACCAAGAAATGGTCTCCACCAGAAATCCAAGAATGTGATCTATGGCAAGGAAACATATGTGGGGTGAGGTGTATGAGCCTCTAGTCGATGATCAATGGCCACACAACCCCCATTTTTGTCGAAAATAGCCATGAATGACCATTTTCAAAAATACCAAAGGCTAACACGTATGGATTTTTGACCAAGAAATGGTCTCCACCAGGAATCCAAGAATGTGATCTATGGCAAGGAAACATATGTGGGGTGAGGTGTATGATCCTCTGGTCGATGATCAATGGCGACACAACCCCCATTTTGCCGAAAATAGCCATGAACGACCATTTTCAATAATACCGAAGGCTAACACGTACGAGTTTTTAACCAATAAATGGTCTCCACCAGAAATCCAAGAATGTGATCTATGGCAAGGAAACATATGTGGGGTGAGGTTTATGAGCCTCTAGGTGATGATAAATGGCCACACAACCCCCATTTTTTATGAAAATAGCCATGAGCGACCATTTTCAATAATACTAGAGGCTAAGACCTACGGATTTTAGACCAAGAAATGGTCTCCACCAGAAATCCAAGAATGTGATCTATGGCAAGGAAACATATGTGGGGTGAGGTGTATGAGCATCTGGTCGATGATCAATGGCCACACACCCCCATTTTTGTCGAAAATAGCCATGAACGACCATTTTCAATAATACCGAAGGCTAACACCTACGGATTTTTGACCAAGAAATGGTCACCACCAGAAATCCAAGAATGTGATCTATGGCAAGGAAACATATGTGGGGTGAGGTGTATGAGCCTCTGGTCGATGATCAATGGCCACACAACCCCCATTTTTGTCGAAAATAGCCATGAACGACCATTTTCAATAATACCGAAGGCTAACACCTACGGTTTTTTGACCAAGAAATGGTCACCACCAGAAATCCAAGAATGTGATCTATGGCAAGGAAACATATGTGGGGTGAGGTGTATGAGCCTCTGGTCGATGATCAATGGCCACACAACCCCCATTTTGCCGAAAATAGCCATGAATGACCATTTTCAATAATACCGAAGGCTAACACGTACGAGTTTTTAACCAAGAAATGGTTTCCACCAGAAATCCAAGAATGTAATCTATGGCAAGGAAACATATGTGGGGTGAGGTTTATGAGCCTCTAGTCGATGATAAATGGCCACACAACCCCCATTTTTATGAAAATAGCCATGAGCGACCTTGAAAATAGCCATGAGCGACCATTTTCAATAATACTAGAGGCTAACACCTACGGATTTTAGACCAAGAAATGGTCTCCACCAGAAATCCAAGAATGTGATCTATGGCAAGGAAACATATGTGGGGTGAGGTGTATGAGCGTCTGGTCGATGATCAATGGCCACACAACCCCCATTTTTGTCGAAAATAGCCATGAACGACCATTTTCAATAATACCGAAGGCTAACACCTACGGATTTTTGACCAAGAAATGTCTGCCCCAGAAATCCAAGAATGTGATCTATGGCAAGGAAACATATGTGGGGTGAGGTGTATGAGCCTCTAGTCGATGATCAATGGCCACACAACCCCCATTTTTGTCGAAAATAGCCATGAATGACCATTTTCAAAAATACCAAAGGCTAACACGTACGGATTTTTAACCAAGAAATGGTCTCCACCAGAAATCCAAGAATGTGATCTATGGCAAGGAAACATATGTGGGGTGAGGTGTACGAGCCTCTGGTTGATGATCAATGGCCACAGAACCCCCATTTTGCCGAAAATAGCCATGAATGACCATTTTCAATAATACCGAAGGCTAACACGTTCGAGTTTTTAACCAAGAAATGGTTTCCACCAGAAATCCAAGAATGTAATCTATGGCAAGGAAACATATGTGGGGTGAGGTTTATGAGCCTCTAGTCGATGATAAATGGCCACACAACCCCCATTTTTTATGAAAATAGCCATGAGCGACCTTGAAAATAGCCATGAGCGACCATTTTCAATAATACTTGAGGCTAACACCTACGGATTTTAGAACAAGAAATGGTCTCCACCAGAAATCCAAGAATGTGATCTATGGCAAGGAAACATATGTGGGGTGAGGTGTATGAGCGTCTGGTCGATGATCAATGGCCACACAACCCCCATTTTTGTCGAAAATAGCCATGAACGACCATTTTCAATAATACCGAAGGCTAACACCTACGGATTTTTGACCAAGAAATGGTCTCCACCAGAAATCCAAGAATGTGATCTATGGCAAGGAAACATATGTGGGGTGAGGTGTATGAGCCTCTGGTCGACGATCAATGGCCACACAACCCTAATTTTTGTCGAAAATAGCCATGAACGACCATTTTCAATGACACTGAAGGCTAACACCTACGGATTTTTGACCAAGAAATGGTCTCCACCATAAATCCAAGAATGTGATCTATGGCAAGGAAACATATGTGTAGTGAGGTGTATGAGCCTCTGGTCGAAGATCAATGGCCACACAACCCCCATTTTTGTCGAAAATAGCCATGAATGACCATTTTCAAAAATACCAAAGGCTAACACGTACGGATTTTTGACCAAGAAATGGTCTCCACCAGAAATCCAAGAATGTGATCTATGGCAAGGAAACATATGTGGGGTGAGGTGTAAGAGCCTCTGGTCGATAATGAATGGTCACACAACCCCCATTTTGCCGAAAATAGCCATGAACGACCATTTTCAATAATACCGAAGGCTAACACGTACGAGTTTTTAACCAAGAAATGGTCTCCACCAGAAATCCAAGAATGTGATCTATGGCAAGGAAACATATGTGGGGCGAGGTTTATGAGCCTCTAGTCGATGATAAATGGCCACACAACCCCCATTTTTTATGAAAATAGCCATGAGCGACCTTGAAAATAGCCATGAGCGACCATTTTCAATAATACTAGAGGCTAACACCTATGGATTTTAGACCAAGAAATGGTCTCCACCAGAAATCCAAGAATGTGATCTATGACAAGGAAACATATGTGGGGTGAGGTGTATGAGCGTCTGGTCGATGATCAATGGCCACACAACCCCCATTTTTGTCGAAAATAGCCATGAACGACCATTTTCAATAATACCGAAGGCTAACACCTACGGATTTTTGACCAAGAAATGGTCTCCACCAGAAATCCAAGAATGTGATCTATGGCAAGGAAACATATGTGGGGTGAGGTGTATGAGCCTCTGGTCGATGATCAATGGCCACACAACCCCCATTTTTGTCGAAAATAGCCATGAACGACCATTTTCAATAATACCGAAGGCTAACACCTACGGATTTTTGACCAAGAAATGGTCTCCACCAGAAATCCAAGAATGTGATCTATGGCAAGGAAACATATGTGGGGTGAGGTGTATGAGCGTCTGGTCGATGATCAATGGCCACACAACCCCCATTTTTGTCGAAAATAGCCATGAATGACCATTTACAATAATACCGAAGGCTAACACCTACGGATTTTTGACCAAGAAATGGTCTCCACTAGAAATCCAAGAATGTGATCTATGGAAAGGAAACATATGTGGGGTGAGGTGTACGAGCCATTGGTCGATGATCAATGGCCACGGAACCCCCATTTTGCCGAAAATAGCCATGAACGACCATTTTCAATAATACCGAAGGCTAACACGTACGAGTTTTTGACCAAGAAATGGTCTCCACCAAAAATCCAAGAATGTGATCTATGGCAAGGAAACATATGTGGGGTGAGGTGTACGAGCCTCTGGTTGATGATCAATGGCCACACAACCCCCATTTTGCCGAAAATAGCCATGAATGACCATTTTCAATAATACCGAAGGCTAACACGTACGAGTTTTTAACCAAGAAATGGTTTCCGCCAGAAATCCAAGAATGTAATCTATGGCAAGGAAACATATGTGGGGTGAGGTTTATGAGCCTCTAGTCGATGATAAATGGCCACACAACCCCTATTTTTTTATGAAAATAGCCATGAGCGACCTTGAAAATAGCCATGAGCGACCATTTTCAATAATACTAGAGGATAACACCTACGGATTTTAGACCAAGAAATGGTCTCCACCAGAAATCCAAGAATGTGATCTATGGCAAGGAAACATATGTGGGGTGAGGTGTATGAGCGTCTGGTCGATGATCAATGGCCACACAACCCCCATTTTTGTCGAAAATAGCCATGAACGACCATTTTCAATAATACCGAAGGCTAACACCTACGGATTTTTGTCCAAGAAATGGTCTCCACCAGAAATCCAAGAATGTGATCTATGGCAAGGAAACATATGTGGGGTGAGGTGTATGAGCCTCTGGTCGACGATCAATGGCCACACAACCCTAATTTTTGTCGAAAATAGCCATGAACGACCATTTTCAATGACACTGAAGGCTAACACCTACGGATTTTTGACCAAGAAATGGTCTCCACCATAAATCCAAGAATGTGATCTATGGCAAGGAAACATATGTTTAGTGAGGTGTATGAGCCTCTGGTCGAAGATCAATGGCCACACAACCCCCATTTTTGTCGAAAATAGCCATGAATGACCATTTTCAAAAATACCAAAGGCTAACACGTACGGATTTTTGACCAAGAAATGGTCTCCACCAGAAATCCAAGAATGTGATCTATGGAAAGGAAACATATGTGGGGTGAGGTGTACGAGCCTCTGGTCGATAATGAATGGCCACACAACCCCCATTTTGCCGAAAATAGCCATGAACGACCATTTTCAATAATACCGAAGGCTAACACGTACGAGTTTTTAACCAAGAAATGATCTCCACCAGAAATCCAAGAATGTGATCTATGGCAAGGAAACATATGTGGGGCGAGGTTTATGAGCCTCTAGTCGATGATAAATGGCCACACAACCCCCATTTTTTATGAAAATAGCCATGAGCGACCTTGAAAATAGCCATGAGCGACCATTTTCAATAATACTAGAGGCTAACACCTATGGATTTTAGACCAAGAAATGGTCTCCACCAGAAATCCAAGAATGTGATCTATGGCAAGGAAACATATGTGGGGTGAGGTGTATGAGCGTCTGGTCGATGATCAATGGCCACACAACCCCCATTTTTGTCGAAAATAGCCATGAACGACCATTTTCAATAATACCGAAGGCTAACACCTACGGATTTTTGACCAAGAAATGGTCTCCACCAGAAATCCAAGAATGTGATCTGTGGCAAGGAAACATATGTGGGGTGAGGTGTATGAGCCTCTGGTCGATGATCAATGGCCACACAACCCCCATTTTTGTAGAAAATAGCCATGAACGACCATTTTCAATAATAACGAAGGCTAACACCTACGGATTTTTGACCAAGAAATGGTCTCCACCAGAAATCCAAGAATGTGATCTATGGCAAGGAAACATATGTGGGGTGAGGTGTATGAGCGTCTGGTCGATGATCAATGGCCACACAACCCCCATTTTTGTCGAAAATAGCCATGAATGACCATTTACAATAATACCGAAGGCTAACACCTACGGATTTTTGACCAAGAAATGGTCTCCACCAGAAATCCAAAAATGTGATCTATGGAAAGGAAACATATGTGGGGTGAGGTGTACGAGCCTCTGGTCGATGATCAATGGCCACAGAACCCCCATTTTGCCGAAAATAGCCATGAACGACCATTTTCAATAATACCGAAGGCTAACACGTACGAGTTTTTGACCAAGAAATGGTCTCCACCAGAAATCCAAGAATGTGATCTATGGCAAGGAAACATATGTGGGGTGAGGTGTATGAGCGTCTGGTCGATGATCAATGGCCACACAACCCCCATTTTTGTCGAAAATAGCCATGAATGACCATTTACAATAATACCGAAGGCTAACACCTACGGATTTTTGACCAAGAAATGGTCTCCACCAGAAATCCAAGAATGTGATCTATGGCAAGGAAACATATGTGGGGTGAGGTGTATGAGCCTCTGGTCGACGATCAATGGCCACACAACCCTAATTTTTGTCGAAAATAGCCATGAACGACCATTTTCAATGACACTGAAGGCTAACACCTACGGATTTTTGACCAAGAAATGGTCTCCACCATAAATCCAAGAATGTGATCTATGGCAAGGAATCATATGTGTAGTGAGGTGTATGAGCCTCTGGTCGAAGATCAATGGCCACACAACCCCCATTTTTGTCGAAAATAGCCATGAATGACCATTTTCAAAAATACCAAAGGCTAACACGTACGGATTTTTGACCAAGAAATGGTCTCCACCAGAAATCCAATAATGTGATCTATGGCAAGGAAACATATGTGGGGTGAGGTGTACGAGCCTCTGGTCGATGATCAATGGCCACACAACCCCCATTTTGCCGAAAATTGCCATGAACGACCATTTTCAATAATACCGAAGGCTAACACGTACGAGTTTTTAACCAAGAAATGGTCTCCACCAGAAATCCAAGAATGTGATCTATGGCAAGGAAACATATGTGGGGTGAGGTTTATGAGCCTCTAGTCGATGATAAATGGCCACACAACCCCCATTTTTTATGAAAATAGCCATGAGCGACCTTGAAAATAGCCATGAGCGACCATTTTCAATAATACTAGAGGCTAACACCTACGGATTTTAGACCAAGAAATGGTCTCCACCAGAAATCCAAGAATGTGATCTATGGCAAGGAAACATATGTGGGGTGAGGTGTATGAGCGTCTGGTCGATGATCAATGGCCACACAACCCCCATTTTTGTCGAAAATAGCCATGAACGACCATTTTCAATAATACCGAAGGCTAACACCTACGGATTTTTGACCAAGAAATGATGTCCACCAGAAATCCAAGAATGTGATCTATGGCAAGGAAACATATGTGGGGTGAGGTGTCTGAGCCTCTGGTCGACGATCAATGGCCACACAACCCTAATTTTTTGTCGAAAATAGCCATGAACGACCATTTTCAATGACACTGAAGGCTAACACCTACGGATTTTTGACCAAGAATGTGATCTATGGCAAGGAAACATATGTGTAGTGAGGTGTATGAGCCTCTGGTCGAAGATCAATGGCCACACAACCCCCATTTTTGTCGAAAATAGCCATGAATGACCATTTTCAAAAATACCAAAGGCTAACACATTCGGATTTTTACCCAAGAAATGGTCTCCACCAGAAATCCAAGAATGTGATCTATGGCAAGGAAACATATGTGGGGTGAGGTGTACGAGCCTCTGGTCGATGATCAATGGCCACAGAACCCCCATTTTGCCGAAAATAGCCATGAATGACCATTTTCAATAATACCGAAGGCTAACACGTACGAGTTTTTGACCAAGAAATGGTCTCCACTAAAAATCCAAGAATGTGATCTATGGCAAGGAAACATATGAGGGGTGAGATTTATGAGCCTCTAGTCGATGATAAATGGCCACACAACCCCCATTTTTTATGAAAATAGCCATGAGCGACCATTTTCAATAATATTAGAGGCTAAGACCTATGGATTTTTGACCAAGAAATGGTCTCCAACAGAAATCTAAGAATGTGATCTATGGCAAGGAAACATATGTGGGGTGAGGTGTATGAGCCTCTGGTCGATGATCAATGGACACACAACCCACATTGTTGTCGAAAATAGCCATGAATGACCATTTACAATAATACCGAAGGCTAACACCTACGGATTTTTGACCAAGAAATGGTCTCCACCAGAAATCCAAGAATGTGATCTATGGCAAGGAAACATATGTGGGGTGAGGTGTATGAGCCTCTGGTCGATGATCAATGGCCACACAACCCCCATTTTTGTCGAAAATGGCCATGAACGACCATTTTCAATAATATCGAAGGCTAACACCTACGGATTTTTGACCAAGAAATGGTCTCCACCAGAAATCCAAGAATGTGATCTACGACAAGGAAACATATGTGGGGTGAGGTGTATGAGCCTCTGGTCGACGATCAATGGCCACACAACCCCCATTTTGCCGAAAATAGCCATGAATGACCATTTTCAATAATACCGAAGGCTAACACGTACGAGTTTTTAACCAAGAAATGGTTTCCACCAGAAATCCAAGAATGTAATCTATGGCAAGGAAACATATGTGGGGTGAGGTGTACGAGCCTCTGGTCGATGATCAATGGCCACACAACCCCCATTTTGCCGAAAATAGCCATGAACGACCATTTTCAATAATACCGAAGGCTAACACGTACGAGTTTTTGACCAAGAAATGGTCTCCACCAAAAATCCAAGAATGTGATCTATGGCAAGGAAACATATGTGGGGTGAGATTTATGAGCCTCTAGTCGATGATAAATGGCCACACAACCCCCATTTTTTTATGAAAATAGCCATGAGCGACCATTTTCAATAATATTAGAGGCTAAGACCTACGGATTTTTGACCAAGAAATGGTCTCCACCAGAAATCCAAGAATGTGATCTATGGCAAGGAAACATATGTGGGGTGAGGTGTATGAGCCTATGGTCGATGATCAATGGCCACACAACCCCCATTTTTGTCGAAAATAGCCATGAATGACCATTTACAATAATACCGAAAGCTAACACCTACGGATTTTTGACCAAGAAATGGTTTCCACCAGAAATCCAAGAATGTGATCTATGGCAAGGAAACATATGTGGGGTGAGGTGTATGAGCCTCTGGTCGACGATCAATGGCCACACAACCCTAATTTTTTGTCGAAAATAGCCATGAACGACCATTTTCAATGACACTGAAGGCTAACACCTACGGATTTTTGACCAAGAAATGGTCTCCACCATAAATCCAAGAATGTGATCTATGGCAAGGAAACATATGTGTAGTGAGGTGTATGAGCCTCTGGTCGAAGATCAATGGCCACACAACCCCCATTTTTGTCGAAAATAGCCATGAATGACCATTTTCAAAAATACCAAAGGCTAACACATTCGGATTTTTGCCCAAGAAATGGTCTCCACCAGAAATCCAAGAATGTGATCTATGGCAAGGAAACATATGTGGGGTGAGGTGTACGAGCCTCTGGTCGATGATCAATGGCCACAGAACCCCCATTTTGCCGAAAATAGCCATGAATGACCATTTTCAATAATACCGAAGGCTAACACGTACGAGTTTTTGACCAAGAAATGGTCTCCACCAAAAATCCAAGAATGTGATCTATGGCAAGGAAACATATGAGGGGTGAGATTTATGAGCCTCTAGTCGATGATAAATGGCCACACAACCCCCATTTTTTATGAAAATAGCCATGAGCGACCATTTTCAATAATATTAGAGGCTAAGACCTACGGATTTTTGACCAAGAAATGGTCTCCACCAGAAATCTAAGAATGTGATCTATGGCAAGGAAACATATGTGGGGTGAGGTGTATGAGCCTCTGGTCGATGATCAATGGCCACACAACCCACATTGTTGTCGAAAATAGCCATGAATGACCATTTACAATAATACCGAAGGCTAACACCTATGGATTTTTGACCAAGAAATGGTCTCCACCAGAAATCCAAGAATGTGATCTATGGCAAGGAAACATATGTGGGGTGAGGTGTATGAGCCTCTGGTCGATGATCAATGGCCACACAACCCCCATTTTTGTCGAAAATGGCCATGAACGACCATTTTCAATAATATCGAAGGCTAACACCTACGGATTTTTGACCAAGAAATGGTCTCCACCAGAAATCCAAGAATGTGATCTACGACAAGGAAACATATGTGGGGTGAGGTGTATGAGCCTCTGGTCGACGATCAATGGCCACACAACCCCCATTTTGCCGAAAATAGCCATGAACCACCATTTTCAATAATACCGAACGCTAACACGTACGAGTTTTTGACCAAGAAATGGTCTCCACCAAAAATCCAAGAATGTGATCTATGGCAAGGAAACATATGTGGGGTGAGATTTATGAGCCTCTAGTCGATGATAAATGGCCACACAACCCCCATTTTTTTATGAAAATAGCCATGAGCGACCATTTTCAATAATATTAGAGGCTAAGACCTACAGATTTTTGACCAAGAAATGGTCTCCACCAGAAATCCAAGAATGTGATCTATGGCAAGGAAACATATGTGGGGTGAGGTGTATGAGCCTATGGTCGATGATCAATGGCCACACAACCCCCATTTTTGTCGAAAATAGCCATGAATGACCATTTACAATAATAACGAAGGCTAACACCTACGGATTTTTGACCAAGAAATGGTCTCCACCAGAAATCCAAGAATGTGATCTATGGCAAGGAAACATATGTGGGGTGAGGTGTATGAGCCTCTGGTCGATGATCAATGGCCACACAACCCC
This sequence comes from Zea luxurians, assembly GCA_029449295.1. Lineage (NCBI taxonomy): Eukaryota > Viridiplantae > Streptophyta > Magnoliopsida > Poales > Poaceae > Zea > Zea luxurians. Next base: position 63,440 of record JAOPSE010001365.1, read on the forward strand.
CATTTTTGTCGAAAATAGCCATGAACGACCATTTTCAATAATATCGAAGGCTAACACCTACGGATTTTTGACCAAGAAATGGTCTCCACCAGAAATCCAAGAATGTGATCTACGACAAGGAAACATTTGTGGGGTGAGGTGTATGAGCCTCTGGTCGACGATCAATGGCCACACAACCCCCATTTTGCCGAAAATAGCCATGAATGACCATTTTCAATAATACCGAAGGCTAACACGTACGAGTTTTTGACCAAGAAATGGTCTCCACCAAAAATCCAAGAATGTGATCTATGGCAAGGAAACATATGAGGGGTGAGATTTATGAGCCTCTAGTCGATGATAAATGGCCACACAACCCCCATTTTTTATGAAAATAGCCATGAGCGACCATTTTCAATAATATTAGAGGCTAAGACCTACGGATTTTTGACCAAGAAATGGTCTCCACCAGAAATCTAAGAATGTGATCTATGGCAAGGAAACATATGTGGGGTGAGGTGTATGAGCCTCTGGTCGATGATCAATGGCCACACAACCCACATTGTTGTCGAAAATAGCCATGAATGACCATTTACAATAATACCGAAGGCTAACACCTATGGATTTTTGACCAAGAAATGGTCTCCACCAGAAATCCAAGAATGTGATCTATGGCAAGGAAACATATGTGGGGTGAGGTGTATGAGCCTCTGGTCGATGATCAATGGCCACACAACCCCCATTTTTGTCGAAAATGGCCATGAACGACCATTTTCAATAATATCGAAGGCTAACACCTACGGATTTTTGACCAAGAAATGGTCTCCACCAGAAATCCAAGAATGTGATCTACGACAAGGAAACATATGTGGGGTGAGGTGTATGAGCCTCTGGTCGACGATCAATGGCCACACAACCCCCATTTTGCCGAAAATAGCCATGAACCACCATTTTCAATAATACCGAACGCTAACACGTACGAGTTTTTGACCAAGAAATGGTCTCCACCAAAAATCCAAGAATGTGATCTATGGCAAGGAAACATATGTGGGGTGAGATTTATGAGCCTCTAGTCGATGATAAATGGCCACACAACCCCCATTTTTTTATGAAAATAGCCATGAGCGACCATTTTCAATAATATTAGAGGCTAAGACCTACAGATTTTTGACCAAGAAATGGTCTCCACCAGAAATCCAAGAATGTGATCTATGGCAAGGAAACATATGTGGGGTGAGGTGTATGAGCCTATGGTCGATGATCAATGGCCACACAACCCCCATTTTTGTCGAAAATAGCCATGAATGACCATTTACAATAATAACGAAGGCTAACACCTACGGATTTTTGACCAAGAAATGGTCTCCACCAGAAATCCAAGAATGTGATCTATGGCAAGGAAACATATGTGGGGTGAGGTGTATGAGCCTCTGGTCGATGATCAATGGCCACACAACCCCCATTTTTGTCGAAAATAGCCATGAACGACCATTTTCAATAATATCGAAGGCTAACACCTACGGATTTTTGACCAAGAAATGGTCTCCACCAGAAATCCAAGAATGTGATCTACGACAAGGAAACATTTGTGGGGTGAGGTGTATGAGCCTCTGGTCGACGATCAATGGCCACACAACCCCCATTTTGTCGAAAATAGCCATGAATGACCATTTTCAATAATACCGAAGGCTAACACGTACGAGTTTTTAACCAAGAAATGGCTTCCACCAGAAATCCAAGAATGTAATCTATGGCAAGGAAACATATGTGGGGTGAGGTTTATGAGCCTCTAGTCGATGATAAATGGCCACACAACCCCCATTTTTTATGAAAATAGCCATGAGCGACCTTGAAAATAGCCATGAGCGACCATTTTCAATAATACTAGAGGCTAACACCTACGGATTTTAGACCAAGAAATGGTCTCCACCAGAAATCCAAGAATGTGATCTACGACAAGGAAACATATGTGGAGTGAGGTGTATGAGCCTCTGGTCGACGATCAATGGCCACACAACCCCCATTTTGCCGAAAATAGCCATGAATGACCATTTTCAATAATACCGAAGGCTAACACGTACGAGTTTTTAACCAAGAAATGGCTTCCACCAGAAATCCAAGAATGTAATCTATGGCAAGGAAACATTTGTGGGTTGAGGTTTATGAGCCTCTAGTCGATGATAAATGGCCACACAACCCCCATTTTTTATGAAAATAGCCATGGGCGACCTTGAAAATAGCCATGAGCGACCATTTTCAATAATACTAGAGGCTAACACCTACGGATTTTAGACCAAGAAATGGTCTCCACCAGAAATCCAAGAATGTGATCTATGGCAAGGAAACATATGTGGGGTGAGGTGTATGAGCGTCTGGTCGATGATCAATGGACACACAACCCCCATTTTTGTCAAAAATAGCCATGAACGACCATTTTCAATAATACCGAAGGCTAACACCTACAGATTTTTGACCAAGAAATGGTCTCCACCAATAATCCAAGAATGTGATTTATGGCAAAGAAACATATGTGGGGTGAGGTGTATGAGCCTCTGGTCGACGATCAATGGCCACACAACCGTAATTTTTGTCGAAAATAGCCATGAACGACCATTTTCAATGACACTGAAGGCTAACACCTACGGATTTTTGACCAAGAAATGGTCTCCACCATAAATCCAAGAATGTGATCTATGGCAAGGAAACATATGTGTAGTGAGGTGTATGAGCCTCTGGTCGAAGATCAATGGCCACACAACCCCCATTTTTGTCGAAAATAGCCATGAATGACCATTTTCAAAAATACCAAAGGCTAACACGTATGGATTTTTGACCAAGAAATGGTCTCCACCAGAAATCCAAGAATGTGATCTATGGCAAGGAAACATATGTGGGGTGAGGTGTCCGAGCCTCTGGTCGATGATCAATGGCCACACAACCCCCATTTTGCCGAAAATAGCCATGAACGACCATTTTCAATAATACCGAAGGCTAACACGTACGAGTTTTTAACCAAGAAATGGTCTCCACCAGAAATCCAAGAATGTGATCTATGGCAATGAAACATATGTGGGGTGAGGTTTATGAGCCTCTAGTCGATGATAAATGGCCACACAACCCCCATTTTTTATGAAAATAGCCATGAGCGACCTTGAAAATAGCCATGAGCGACCATTTTCTATAATACTAGAGGCTAACACCTACGGATTTTAGACCAAGAAATGGTCTCCACCAGAAATCCAAGAATGTGATCTATGGCAAGGAAACATATGTGGGGTGAGGTGTATGAGCGTCTGGTCGATGATCAATGGCCACACAACCCCCATTTTTATCGAAAATAGCCATGAACGACCATTTTCAATAATACCTAAGGCTAACACCTACGGATTTTTGACCAAGAAATGGTCTCCACCAGAAATCCAAGAATGTGATCTATGGCAAGGAACCATATGTGGGGTGAGGTGTATGAGCCTCTGGTCGACGATCAATGGCCACACAACCCTAATTTTTGTCGAAAATAGCCATGAACGACCATTTTCAATGACACTGAAGGCTAACACCTACGGATTTTTGACCAAGAAATGGTCTCCACCATAAATCCAAGAATGTGATCTATGGCAAGGAAACATATGTGTAGTGAGGTGTATGAGCCTCTGGTCGAAGATCAATGGCCACACAACCCCCATTTTTGTCGAAAATAGCCATGAATGACCATTTTCAAAAATACCAAAGGCTAAAACATTCGGATTTTTGCCCAAGAAATGGTCTCCACCAGAAATCCAAGAATGTGATCTATGGCAAGGAAACATATGTGGGGTGAGGTGTACGAGCCTCTGGTCGATGATCAATGGCCACAGAACCCCCATTTTGCCGAAAATAGCCATGAACGACCATTTTCAATAATACCGAAGGCTAACACGTACGAGTTTTTGACCAAGAAATGGTCTCCACCAAAAACCCAAGAATGTGATCTATGGCAAGGAAACATATGTGGGGTGAGATTTATGAGCCTCTAGTCGATGATAAATGGCCACACAACCCCCATTTTTTTATGAAAATAGCCATGAGCGACCATTTTCAATAATATTAGAGGCTAAGACCTACGGATTTTTGACCAAGAAATGGTCTCCACCAGAAATCCAAGAATGTGATCTATGGCAAGGAAACATATGTGGGGTGAGGTGTATGAGCCTCTGGTCGATGATCAATGGCCACACAACCCCCATTTTTGTCGAAAATAGCCATGAATGACCATTTACAATAATACCGAAGGCTAACACCTACGGATTTTTGACCAAGAAATGGTCTCCACCAGAAATCCAAGAATGTGATCTATGGCAAGGAAACATATGTGGGGTGAGGTGTATGAGCCTCTGGTCGATGATCAATGGCCACATAACCCCCATTTTTGTCAAAAATAGCCATGAACGACCATTTTCAATAATATCGAAGGCTAACACCTACGGATTTTTGACCAAGAAATGGTCTCCACCAGAAATCCAAGAATGTGATCTACGACAAGGAAACATATGTGGGGTGAGGTGTATGAGCCTCTGGTCGACGATCAATGGCCACACAACCCCTATTTTGCCGAAAATAGCCATGAATGACCATTTTCAATAATACCGAAGGCTAACACGTACGAGTTTTTAACCAAGAAATGGTTTCCACCAGAAATCCAAGAATGTAATCTATGGCAAGGAAACATATGTGGGGTGAGGTTTATGAGCCTCTATTCGATGATAAATGGCCACATAACCCCCATTTTTTATGAAAATAGCCATGAGCGACCTTGAAAATAGCCATGAGCGACCATTTTCAATAATATTAGAGGCTAAGACCTACGGATTTTTGACCAAGAAATGGTCTCCACCAGAAATCCAAGAATGTGATCTATGGTAAAGAAACATATGTGGGGTGAGGTGTATGAGCCTCTGGTCGATGATCAATGGCCACACAACCCCCATTTTTGTCGAAAATAGCCATGAATGACCATTTACAATAATACCGAAGGCTAACACCTACGGATTTTTGACCAAGAAATGGTCTCCACCATAAATCCAAGAATGTGATCTATGGCAAGGAAACATATGTGGGGTGAGGTGTATGAGCCTCTGGTCGATAATCAATGGCCACATAACCCCCATTTTTGTCGAAAATAGCCATGAACGACCATTTTCAATAATATCGAAGGCTAACACCTATGGATTTTTGACCAAGAAATGGTCTCCACCAGAAATCCAAGAATGTGATCTACGACAAGGAAACATATGTGGGGTGAGGTGTATGAGCCTCTGGTCGACGATCAATGGCCACACAACCCCCATTTTGCCGAAAATAGCCATGAATGACCATTTTCAATAATACCGAAGGCTAACACGTACGAGTTTTTAACCAAGAAATGGTTTCCACCAGAAATCCAAGAATGTAATCTATGGCAAGGAAACATATGTGGGGTGAGGTTTATGAGCCTCTAGTCGATGATAAATGGCCACACAACCCCCATTGTTTATGAAAATAGCCATGAGCGACCTTGAAAATAGCCATGAGCGACCATTTTCAATAATACTAGAGGCTAACACCTACGGATTTTAGACCAAGAAATGGTCTCCACCAGAAATCCAAGAATGTGATCTATGGCAAGGAAACATATGTGGGGTGAGGTGTATGAGTGTCTGGTCGATCATCAATGACCACACAACCCCCATTTTTTTCGAAAATAGCCATGAACGACCATTTTCAATAATACCGAAGGCTAACACCTACGGAATTTTGACCAAGAAATGGTCTCCAGCAGAAATCCAAGAATGTGATCTATGGCAAGGAAACATATGTGGGGTGAGGTGTATGAGCCTCTGGTCGACGATCAATGGCCACACAACCCCCATTTTTTATGAAAATAGCCGTGAGCGACCTTGAAAATAGCCATGAGCGACCATTTTCAATAATACTAGAGGCTAACACCTACGGATTTTAGACCAAGAAATGGTCTCCACCAGAAATCCAAGAATGTGATCTATGGCAAGGAAACATATGTGGGGTGAGGTGTATGAGCGTCTGGTCGATGATCAATGGCCACACAACCCCCATTTTTGTCGAAAATAGCCATGAACGACCATTTTCAATAATACCGAAGGCTAACACCTACGGATTTTTGACCAAGAAATGGTCTCCACCAGAAATCCAAGAATGTGATCTATGGCAAGGAAACATATGTGGGGTGAGGTGTATGAGCCTCTGGTCGATGATCAATGGCCACACAACCCCCATTTTTGTCGAAAATAGCCATGAACGACCATTTTCAATAATATCGAAGGCTAACACCTACAGATTTTTGACCAAGAAATGGTCTCCACCAGAAATCCAAGAATGTGATCTACGACAAGGAAACATATGTGGGGTGTGGTGTATGAGCCTCTGGTCGACGATCAATGGCCACACAATCCCCATTTTGCCGAAAATAGCCATGAATGACCATTTTCAATAATATCGAAGGCTAACACCTACGGATTTTTGACCAAGAAATGGTCTCCACCAGAAATCCAAGAATGTGATCTACGACAAGGAAACATATGTGGGGTGAGGTGTATGAGCCTCTGGTCGACGATCAATGGCCACACAACCCCCATTTTGCCGAAAATAGCCATGAATGACCATTTTCAATAATACAGAAGGCTAACACGTACGAGTTTTTAGCCAAGAAATGGTTTCCACCAGAAATCCAAGAATGTAATCTATGGCAAGGAAACATATGTGGGGTGAGGTTTATGAGCCTCTCGTCGATGATAAATGGCCACACAACCCCCATTTTTTATGAAAATAGCCATGAGCGACCTCGAAAATAGCCATGAGCGACCATTTTCAATAATACTAGAGGCTAACACCTACGGATTTTAGACCAAGAAATGGTCTCCACCAGAAATCCAAGAATGTGATCTATGGCAAGGAAACATATGTGGGGTGAGGTGTATGAGCGTCTGGTCGATGATCAATGGCCACACAACCCCCATTTTTGTCGAAAATAGCCATGAACGACCATTTTCAATAATACCGAAGGCTAACACCTACGGATTTTTGACCAAGAAATGGTCTCCACCAGAAATCCAAGAATGTGATCTATGACAAGGAAACATATGTGGGGTGAGGTGTATGAGCCTCTGGTCGATGATCAATGGCCACACAACCTCCATTTTTGTCGAAAATAGCCATGAACGACCATTTTCAATAATATCGAAGGCTAACACCTACTGATTTTTGACCAAGAAATGGTCTCCACTAGAAATCCAAGAATGTGATCTACGACAAGGAAACATATGTGGGGTGAGGTGTATGAGCCTCTGGTCGACGATCAATGGCCACACAACCCCCATTTTGCTGAAAATAGCCATGAATGACCATTTTCAATAATATCGAAGGCTAACACCTACGGATTTTTGACCAAGAAATGGTCTCCACCAGAAATCCAAGAATGTGATCTACGACAAGGAAACATATGTGGGGTGAGGTGTATGAGCCTCTGGTCGACGATCAATGGCCACACAACCCCCATTTTGCTGAAAATAGCCATGAATGACCATTTTCAATAATACCGAAGGCTAACACGTACGAGTTTTTAACCAAGAAATGGTTTCCACCAGAAATCCAAGAATGTAATCTATGGCAATGAAACATATGTGGGGTGAGGTTTATGAGCCTCTAGTCGATGATAAATGGCCACACAACCCCCATTTTTTATGAAAATAGCCATGAGCGACCTTGAAAATAGCCATGAGCGACCATTTTCAATAATACTAGAGGCTAACACCTACGGATTTTAGACCAAGAAATGGTCTCCACCAGAAATCCAAGACTGTGATCTATGGCAAGGAAACATATGTGGGGTGAGGTGTATGAGCGTCTGGTCGATGATCAATGGCCACACAACCCCCATTTTTGTCGAAAATAGCCATGAACGACCATTTTCAATAATACCGAAGGCTAACACGTACGGATTTTTAACCAAGAAATGGTCTCCACCAGAAATCCAAGAATGTGATCTATGGCAAGGAAACATATGTGGGGTGAGGTGTACGAGCCTCTGGTCGATGATCAATGGCCACACAACCCCCATTTTGCCGAAAATAGCCATGAATGACCATTTTCAATAATACCGAAGGCTAACACGTACGAGTTTTTAACCAAGAAATGGTCTCCACTAGAAATCCAAGAATGTGATCTATGGCAAGGAAACATATGTGGGGTGAGGTGTATGAGCGTCTGGTCGATGATCAATGGCCACACAACCCCCATTTTTGTCGAAAATAGCCATGAACGACCATTTTCAATAATACCGAAGGCTAACACCTACGGATTTTTGACCAAGAAATGGTCTCCACCAGAAATCCAAGAATGTGATCTATGGCAAGGAAACATATGTGGGGTGAGGTGTATGAGCCTCTGGTCGACGATCAATGGCCACACAACCCTAATTTTTGTCGAAAATAGCCATGAACGACCATTTTCAATGACATTGAAGGCTAACACCTACGGATTTTTGACCAAGAAATGGTCTCCACCATAAATCCAAGAATGTGATCTATGGCAAGGAAACATATGTGTAGTGAGGTGTATGAGCCTCTGGTCGATGATCAATGTCCACACAACCCCCATTTTTGTCGAAAATAGCCATGAATGACCATTTACAATAATACCGAAGGCTAACACCTACGGATTTTTGACCAAAAATGGTCTCCACCAGAAATCCAAGAATATGATCTATGGCAAGGAAACATATGTGGGGTGAGGTGTATGAGCCTCTGGTCGACGATCAATGGCCACACAACCCCCATTTTGCCGAAAATAGCCATGAATGACCATTTTCAATAATACCGAAGGCTAACACGTACGAGTTTTTAACCAAGAAATGGTCTCCACCAGAAATCCAAGAATGTAATCTATGGCAAGGAAACATATGTGGGGTGAGGTTTATGAGCCTCTAGTCGATGATAAATGGCCACACAAGAGCCATTTTTTATGAAAATAGCCATGAGCGACCTTGAAAATAGCCATGAGCGACCATTTTCAATAATACTAGAGGCTAACACCTACGGATTTTAGACCAAGAAATGGTCTCCACCAGAAATCCAAGAATGTGATCTATGGCAAGGAAACATATGTGGGGTGAGGTGTATGAGCATCTGGTCGATGATCAATGGCCACACAACCCCCATTTTTTGTCGAAAATAGCCATGAATGACCATTTTCAATAATACCGAAGGCTAACACCTACGGATTTTTGACCAAGAAATGGTCTCCACCAGAAATCCAAGAATGTGATCTATGGAAAGGAAACATATGTGGGGTGAGGTGTATGAGCCTCTAGTCGATGATCAATGGCCACACAACCCCCATTTTTGTCGAAAATAGCCATGAATGATCATTTTCAAAAATACCAAAGGCTAACACGTACGGATTTTTGACCAAGAAATGGTCTCCACCAGAAATCCAAGAATATGATCTATGGCAAGGAAACATATGTGGGGTGAGGTGTACGAGCCTCTGGTCGATGATCAATGGCCACACAACCCCCATTTTGCCAAAAATAGCCATGAATGACCATTTTCAATAATACCGAAGGCTAACACGTACGAGTTTTTAACCAAGAAATGGTTTCCACCAGAAATCCAAGAATGTAATCTATGGCAAGGAAACATATGTGGGGTGAGGTTTATGAGCCTCTAGTCGATGATAAATGGCCACACAACCCCAATTTTTTATGAAAATAGCCATGAGCGACCTTGAAAATAGCCATGAGCGACCATTTTCAATAATACTAGAGGCTAACACCTACGGATTTTAGACCAAGAAATGGTCTCCACCAGAAATCCAAGAATGTGATCTATGGCAAGGAAACATATGTGGGGTGAGGTGTATGAGCGTCTGGTCGATGATCAATGGCCACACAACCCCCATTTTTGTCGAAAATATCCATGAACGACCATTTTCAATAATACCGAAGGCTAACACCTACGGATTTTTGACCAAGAAATGGTCTCCACCAGAAATCCAAGAATGTGATCTATGGCAAGGAAACATATGTGGGGTGAGGTGTATGAGCCTCTGGTCGACGATCAATGGCCACACAACCCCCATTTTTTATGAAAATAGCCATGAGCGACCTTGAAAATAGCCATGAGCGACCATTTTCAATAATACTAGAGGCTAACACCTACGGATTTTAGACCAAGAAATGGTCTCCACCAGAAATCCAAGAATGTGATCTATGGCAAGGAAACATATGTGGGGTGAGGTGTATGAGCGTCTGGTCGATGATCAATGGCCACACAACCCCCATTTTTGTCGAAAATAGCCATGAACGACCATTTTCAATAATACCGAAGGCTAACACCTACGGATTTTTGACCAAGAAATGGTCTCCACCAGAAATCCAAGAATGTGATCTATGGCAAGGAAACATATGTGGGGTGAGGTGTATGAGCCTCTGGTCGATGATCAATGGCCACACAACCCCCATTTTTGTCGAAAATAGCCATGAACGACCATTTTCAATAATATCGAAGGCTAACACCTACGGATTTTTGACCAAGAAATGGTCTCCACCAGAAATCCAAGAATGTGATCTACGACAAGGAAACATATGTGGGGTGAGGTGTATGAGCCTCTGGTCGACGATCAATGGCCACACAACCCCCATTTTGCCGAAAATAGCCATGAATGACCATTTTCAATAATATCGAAGGCTAACACCTACGGATTTTTGACCAAGAAATGGTCTCCACCAGAAATCCAAGAATGTGATCTACGACAAGGAAACATATGTGGGGTGAGGTGTATGAGCCTCTGGTCGACGATCAATGGCCACACAACCCCCATTTTGCCGAAAATAGCCATGAATGACCATTTTCAATAATACCGATGGCTAACACGTACGAGTTTTTAACCAAGAAATGGTTTCCACCAGAAATCCAAGAATGTAATCTATGGCAAGGAAACATATGTGGGGTGAGGTTTATGAGCCTCTAGTCGATGATAAATGGCCACACAACCCCGATTTTTTATGAAAATAGCCATGAGCGACCTTGAAAATAGCCATGAGCGACCATTTTCAATAATACTAGAGGCTAACACCTACGGATTTTAGACCATGAAATGGTCTCCACCAGAAATCCAAGAATGTGATCTATGGCAAGGAAACATATGTGGGGTGAGGTGTATGAGCGTCTGGTCGATGATCAATGGCCACACAACCCCCATTTTTGTCGAAAATAGCCATGAACGACCATTTTCAATAATACCGAAGGCTAACACCTACGGATTTTTTGACCAAGAAATGGTCTCCACCAGAAATCCAAGAATGTGATCTATGGCAAGGAAACATATGTGGGGTGAGGTGTATGAGCCTCTGGTCGATGATCAATGGCCACACAACCTCCATTCTTGTCGAAAATAGCCATGAACGACCATTTTCAATAATATCGAAGGCTAACACCTACGGATTTTTGACCAAGAAATGGTCTCCACCAGAAATCCAAGAATGTGATCTACGACAAGGAAACATATGTGGGGTGAGGTGTATGAGCCTCTGGTCGACGATCAATGGCCACACAACCCCCATTTTGCCGAAAATAGCCATGAATGACCATTTTCAATAATATCGAAGGCTAACACCTACGGATTTTTGACCAAGAAATGGTCTCCACCAGAAATCCAAGAATGTGATCTACGACAAGGAAACATATGTGGGGTGAGGTGTATGAGCCTCTGGTCGACGATCAATGGCCACACAACCCCCATTTTGCCGAAAATAGCCATGAATGACCATTTTCAATAATACCGAAGGCTAACACGTACGGGTTTTTAACCAAGAAATGGTTTCCACTAGAAATCCAAGAATGTAATCTATGGCAATGAAACATATGTGGGGTGAGGTTTATGAGCCTCTAGTCGATGATAAATGGCCACACAACCCCCATTTTTTATGAAAATAGCCATGAGCGACCTTGAAAATAGCCATGAGCGACCATTTTCAATAATACTAGAGGCTAACACCTACGGATTTTAGACCAAGAAATGGTCTCCACCAGAAATCCAAGAATGTGATCTATGGCAAGGAAACATATGTGGGGTGAGGTGTATGAGCGTCTGGTCGATGATCAATGGCCACACAACCCCCATTTTTGTCGAAAATAGCCATGAACGACCATTTTCAATAATACCGAAGGCTAACACCTACGGATTTTTTACCAAGAAATGGTCTCCACCAGAAATCCAAGAATGTGATCTATGGCAAGGAAACATATGTGGGGTGAGGTGTATGAGCCTCTAGTCGATGATCAATGGCCACACAACCCCCATTTTTGTCGAAAATAGCCATGAATGACCATTTTCAAAAATACCAAAGGCTAACACGTACGGATTTTTAAACAAGAAATGGTCTCCACCAGAAATCCAAGAATGTGATCTATGGCAAGGAAACATATGTGGGGTGAGGTGTACGAGCCTCTGGTCGATGATAAATGGCCACACAACCCCCATTTTGCCGAAAATAGCCATGAATGACCATTTTCAATAATACCGAAGGCTAACACGTACGAGTTTTTAACCAAGAAATGGTCTCCACTAGAAATCCAAGAATGTGATCTATGGCAAGGAAACATATGTGGGGTGAGGTGTATGAGCGTCTGGTCGATGATCAATGGCCACACAACCCCCATTTTTGTCGAAAATAGCCATGAACGACCATTTTCAATAATACCGAAGGCTAACACCTACGGATTTTTGACCAAGAAATGGTCTCCACCAGAAATCCAAGAATTTGATCTATGGCAAGGAAACATATGTGGGGTGAGGTGTATGAGCCTCTGGTCGACGATCAATGGCCACACAACCCTAATTTTTGTCGAAAATAGCCATGAACGACCATTTTCAATGACACTGAAGGCTAACACCTACGGATTTTTGACCAAGAAATGGTCTCCACCATAAATCCAAGAATGTGATCTATGGCAAGGAAACATATGTGTAGTGAGGTTTATGAGCCTCTGGTCGATGATCAATGGCCACACAACCCCCATTTTTGTCGAAAATAGCCATGAATGACCATTTACAATAATACCGAAGGCTAACACCTACGGATTTTTGACCAAGAAATGGTCTCCACCAGAAATCCAAGAATGTGATCTATGGCAAGGAAACATATGTGGGGTGAGGTGTATGAGCCTCTGGTCGACGATCAATGGCCACACAACCCCCATTTTGCCGAAAATAGCCATGAATGACCATTTTCAATAATACCGAAGGCTAACACGTACGAGTTTTTAACCAAGAAATGGTCTCCACCAGAAATCCAAGAATGTAATCTATGGCAAGGAAACATATGTGGGGTGAGGTTTATGAGCCTCTAGTCGATGATAAATGGCCACACAACCCCCATTTTTTATGAAAATAGCCATGAGCGACCTTGAGAATAGCCATGAGCGACCATTTTCAATAATACTAGAGGCTAACACCTACGGATTTTAGACCAAGAAATGGTCTCCACCAGAAATCCAAGAATGTGATCTATGGCAAGGAAACATATGTGGGGTGAGGTGTATGAGCATCTGGTCGATGATCAACGGCCACACAACCCCCATTTTTGTCGAAAATAGCCATGAATGACCATTTTCAATAATACCGAAGGCTAACACCTACGGATTTTTGACCAAGAAATGGTCTCCACCAGAAATCCAAGAATGTGATCTATGGCAAGGAAACATATGTGGGGTGAGGTGTATGAGCCTCTAGTCGATGATCAATGGCCACACAACCCCCATTTTTGTCGAAAATAGCCATGAATGACCATTTTCAAAAATACCAAAGGCTAACACGTACGGATTTTTGACCAAGAAATGGTCACCACCAGAAATCCAAGAATGTGATCTATGGCAAGGAAACATATGTGGGGTGAGGTGTACGAGCCTCTGGTCGATGATCAATGGCCACACAACCCCCATTTTGCCGAAAATAGCCATGAATGACCATTTTCAATAATACCGAAGGCTAACACGTACGAGTTTTTAACCAAGAAATGGTTTCCACCAGAAATCCAAGAATGTAATCTATGGCAAGGAAACATATGTGGGGTGAGGTTTATGAGCCTCTGGTCGATGATGAATGGCCACACAATCCCCATTTTTGTCGAAAATAGCCATGAACGACCATTTTCAATAATACCGAAGGCTAACACCTACGGATTTTTGACCAAGAAATGGTCTCCACCAGAAATCCAAGAATGTGATCTATGGCAAGGAAACATATGTGGGGTGAGGTGTATGAGCCTCTGGTCGACGATCAATGGCCACACAACCCTAATTTTTGTCGAAAATAGCCATGAACGACCATTTTCAATAATACCGAAGGCTAACACGTACGAGTTTTTAACCAAGAAATGGTTTCCACCAGAAATCCAAGAATGTAATCTATGGCAAGGAAACATATGTGGGGTGAGGTGTATGAGCCTCTGGTCGATGATCAATGGCCACACAACCCTAATTTTTGTCGAAAATAGCCATGAACGACCATTTTCAATGACACTGAAGGCTAACACCTACGGATTTTTGACCAAGAAATGGTCTCCACCATACATCCAAGAATGTAATCTATGGCAAGGAAACATATGTGGGGTGAGGTTTATGAGCCTCTGGTCGAAGATCAATGGCCACACAACCCCCATTTTTGTCGAAAATAGCCATGAATGACCATTTTCAAAAACTACCAAAGGCTAACACCTACGGATTTTTGCCCAAGAAATGGTCTCCACCAGAAATCCAAGAATGTGATCTATGGCAAGGAAACATATGTGGGGTGAGGTGTATGAGCCTCTGGTCGACGATCAATGGCCACACAACCCTAATTTTTGTCGAAAATAGCCATGAACGACAATTTTCAATGACACTGAAGGCTAACACCTACAGATTTTTGACCAAGAAATGGTCTCCACCATAAATCCAAGAATGTGATCTATGGCAAGGAAACATATGTGTAGTGAGGTGTATGAGCCTCTGGTCGAAGATCAATGGCCACACAACCCCCATTTTTGTCGAAAATTGCCATGAATGACAATTTACAATAATACCGAAGGCTAACACCTACGGATTTTTGACCAAGAAATGGTCTCCACCAGAAATCCAAGAATGTGATCTATGGCAAGTGAACATATGTGGGGGTGAGGTGTACGAGCCTCTGGTCGATCATCAATGGCCACACAACCCCCATTTTTGTCGAAAATAGCCATGAACGACCATTTTCAATGACACTGAAGGCTAACACCTACGGATTTTTGACCAAGAAATGGTCTCCACCAGAAATCCAAGAATGTGATCTATGGCAAGGAAACATATGTGGGGTGAGGTGTACGAGCCTCTGGTCGACGATCAATGGCCACACAACCCCCATTTTGCCGAAAATAGCCATGAATGACCATTTTCAATAATACCGAAGGCTAACACGTACGAGTATTTAACCAAGAAATGGTCTCCACCAGAAATCCAAGAATGTAATCTATGGCAAGGAAACATATGTGGGGTGAGGTTTATGAGCCTCTAGTCGATGATAAATGGCCACACAACCCCCATTTTTTATGAAAATAGCCATGAGCGACCTTGAGAATAGCCATGAGCGACCATTTTCAATAATACTAGAGGCTAACACCTACGGATTTTAGACCAAGAAATGGTCTCCACCAGAAATCCAAGAATGTGATCTATGGCAAGGAAACATATGTGGGGTGAGGTGTATGAGCATCTGGTCGATGATCAACGGCCACACAACCCCCATTTTTGTCGAAAATAGCCATGAATGACCATTTTCAATAATACCGAAGGCTAACACCTACGGATTTTTGACCAAGAAATGGTCTCCACCAGAAATCCAAGAATGTGATCTATGGCAAGGAAACATATGTGGGGTGAGGTGTATGAGCCTCTAGTCGATGATCAATGGCCACACAACCCCCATTTTTGTCGAAAATAGCCATGAATGACCATTTTCAAAAATACCAAAGGCTAACACGTACGGATTTTTGACCAAGAAATGGTCACCACCAGAAATCCAAGAATGTGATCTATGGCAAGGAAACATATGTGGGGTGAGGTGTACGAGCCTCTGGTCGATGATCAATGGCCACACAACCCCCATTTTGCCGAAAATAGCCATGAATGACCATTTTCAATAATACCGAAGGCTAACACGTACGAGTTTTTAACCAAGAAATGGTTTCCACCAGAAATCCAAGAATGTAATCTATGGCAAGGAAACATATGTGGGGTGAGGTTTATGAGCCTCTGGTCGATGATGAATGGCCACACAATCCCCATTTTTGTCGAAAATAGCCATGAACGACCATTTTCAATAATACCGAAGGCTAACACCTACGGATTTTTGACCAAGAAATGGTCTCCACCAGAAATCCAAGAATGTGATCTATGGCAAGGAAACATATGTGGGGTGAGGTGTATGAGCCTCTGGTCGACGATCAATGGCCACACAACCCCTAATTTTTGTCGAAAATAGCCATGAACGACCATTTTCAATAATACCGAAGGCTAACACGTACGAGTTTTTAACCAAGAAATGGTCTCCACCAGAAATCCAAGAATGTAATCTATGGCAAGGAAACATATGTGGGGTGAGGTGTATGAGCCTCTGGTCGATGATCAATGGCCACACAACCCCCATTTTTGTCGAAAATAGCCATGAACGACAATTTTCAATGACACTGAAGGCTAACACCTACAGATTTTTGACCAAGAAATGGTCTCCACCATAAATCCAAGAATGTGATCTATGGCAAGGAAACATATGTGTAGTGAGGTGTATGAGCCTCTGGTCGAAGATCAATGGCCACACAACCCCCATTTTTGTCGAAAATTGCCATGAATGACAATTTACAATAATACCGAAGGCTAACACCTACGGATTTTTGACCAAGAAATGGTCTCCACCAGAAATCCAAGAATGTGATCTATGGCAAGTGAACATATGTGGGGGTGAGGTGTACGAGCCTCTGGTCGATCATCAATGGCCACACAACCCCCATTTTTGTCGAAAATAGCCATGAACGACCATTTTCAAATGACACTGAAGGCTAACACCTACGGATTTTTGACCAAGAAATGGTCTCCACCAGAAATCCAAGAATGTGATCTATGGCAAGGAAACATATGTGGGGTGAGGTGTATGAGCCTCTGGTCGACGATCAATGGCCACACAACCCCCATTTTGCCGAAAATAGCCATGAACGACCATTTTCAATAATACCGAAGGCTAACACGTACGAGTATTTAACCAAGAAATGGTCTCCACCAGAAATCCAAGAATGTGATCTATGGCAAGGAAACATATGTGGCCATGAACGACCATTTTCAATGACAATTTACAATAATACCGAAGGCTAACACCTACGGATTTTTGACCAAGAAATGGTCTCCACCAGAAATCCAAGAATGTGATCTATGGCAAGTGAACATATGTGGGGGTGAGGTGTACGAGCCTCTGGTCGATCATCAATGGCCACACAACCCCCATTTTTGTCGAAAATAGCCATGAACGACCATTTTCAATGACACTGAAGGCTAACACCTACGGATTTTTGACCAAGAAATGGTCTCCACCAGAAATCCAAGAATGTGATCTATGGCAAGGAAACATATGTGGGGTGAGGTGTATGAGCCTCTGGTCGACGATCAATGGCCACACAACCCCCATTTTGCCGAAAATAGCCATGAACGACCATTTTCAATAATACCGAAGGCTAACACGTACGAGTATTTAACCAAGAAATGGTCTCCACCAGAAATCCAAGAATGTGATCTATGGCAAGGAAACATATGTAGCCATGAACGACCATTTTCAATGACACTGAAGGCTAACACCTACGGATTTTTGACCAAGAAATGGTCTCCACCAGAAATCCAAGAATGTGATCTATGGCAAGGAAACATATGTGGGGTGAGGTGTATGAGCCTCTAGTCGATGATAAATGGCCACACAACCCCCATTTTTTATGAAAATAGCCATGAGCGACCTTGAGAATAGCCATGAGCGACCATTTTCAATAATACTAGAGGCTAACACCTACGGATTTTAGGCCAAGAAATGGTCTCCACCAGAAATCCAAGAATGTGATCTATGGCAAGGAAACATATGTGGGGTGAGGTGTATGAGCCTCTGGTCGACGATCAATGGCCACACAACCCCCATTTTGCCGAAAATAGCCATGAACGACCATTTTCAATAATACCGAAGGCTAACACGTACGAGTTTTTGACCAAGAAATGGTCTCCACCAAAAATCCAAGAATGTGATCTAAGGCAAGGAAACATATGTGGGGTGAGATTTATGAGCCTCTAGTCGATGATAAATGGCCACACAACCCCCATTTTGCCGAAAATAGCCATGAATGACCATTTTCAATAATACCGAAGGCTAACACCTACGGATTTTTGACCAAGAAATGGTCTCCACCAGAAATCCAAGAATGTGATCTATGGCAAGGAAACATATGTGGGGTAAGGTGTATGAGCCTCTGGTCGACGATCAATGGCCACACAACCCTAATTTTTGTCGAAAATAGCCATGAACGACCATTTTCAATGACACAGAAGGCTAACACCTACGAATTTTTGACCAAGAAATGGTCTCCACCATAAATCCAAGAATGTGATCTATGGCAAGGAAACATATGTGGGGTGAGGTGTATGAGCGTCTGGTCGATGATCAATGGCCACACAACCCCCATTTTTGCCGAAAATAGCCATGAACGACCATTTTCAATAATATCGAAGGCTAACACCTACGGATTTTTGACCAAGAAATGGTCTCCACCAGAAATCCAAGAATGTGATCTACGACAAGGAAACATATTGTGGGGTGAGGTGTATGAGCCTCTGGTCGACGATCAATGGCCACACAACCCCCATTTTTGTCGAAAATAGCCATGAATGACCATTTTCAAAAATACCAAAGGCTAACACGTACGGATTTTTGACCAAGAAATGGTCTCCACCAGAAATCCAAGAATGTGATCTATGGCAAGGAAACATATGTGGGGTGAGGTGTATGAGCCTCTGGTCGATGATCAATGGCCACACAACCCCCATTTTTGTCGAAAATAGCCATGAATGACCATTTACAATAATACCGAAGGCTAACACCTACGGATTTTTGACCAAGAAATGGTCTCCACCAGAAATCCAAGAATGTGATCTATGGCAAGGAAACATATGTGGGGTGAGGTGTATGAGCCTCTGGTCGATGATCAATGGCCACACAACCCCCACTTTTGTCGAAAATAGCCATGAACGACCATTTTCAATAATACCGAAGGCTAACACGTACGAGTTTTTGACCAAGAAATGGTCTCCACCAAAAATCCAAGAATGTGATCTATGGCAAGGAAACATATGTGTAGTGAGGTGTACGAGCCTCTGGTCGATGATCAATGGCCACACAACCCCCATTTTTGTCGAAAATAGCCATGAATGACCATTTTCAATAGGCCATTGATCATCGACTAGAGGCTCATACACCTCACCCCACATATGTTTCCTTGCCATAGATTACATTCTTGGATTTCTGGTGGAAGCCATTTCTTGGTTAAAAACATCGTACGTGTTAGCCTTCAGTATTATTGAAAATGGTCATTCATGGATATTTTCGACAAAAATGGGGGTTGTGTGGCCATTGATCATCGACCAGATGCTCATACACCTCACCCCACATATGTTTCCTTGCCATAGATCACATTCTTGGATTTCTGGTGGAGACCATTTCTTGGTCTAAAATCCGTAGGTGTTAGCCTCTAGTATTATTGAAAATGGTCGCTCATGGCTATTCTCAAGGTCGCTCATGGCTATTTTCATAAAAAATGGGGGTTGTGTGGCCATTGATCATCGACTAGAGGCTCATAAACCTCACCCCACATATGTTTCCTTGCCATAGATTACATTCTTGGATTTCTGGTGGAGACCATTTCTTGGTTAAAAACTCGTACGTGTTAGCCTTCGGTATTATTGAAAATGGTCATTCATGGCTATTTTCGGCAAAATGGGGGTTGTGTGGCCATTGATCGTCGACCAGAGGCTCATACACCTCACCCCACATATGTTTCCTTGCCATAGATCACATTCTTGGATTTCTGGTGGAGACCATTTCTTGGTCAAAAATCCGTAGGTGTTAGCCTTCGGTATTATTGTAAATGGTCATTCATGGCTATTTTCGACAAAAATGGGGGTTGTGTGGCCATTGATCATCGACCAGAGGCTCATACACCTCACTACACATATGTTTCCTTGCCATAGATCACATTCTTGGATTTATGGTGGAGACCATTTCTTGGTCAAAAATCCGTAGGTGTTAGCCTTCAGTGTCATTGAAAATGGTCGTTCATGGCTATTTTCGACAAAAATTAGGGTTGTGTGGCCATTGATCGTCGACCAGAGGCTCATACACCTCACCCCACATATGTTTCCTTGCCATAGATCAAATTCTTGGATTTCTGGTGGAGACCATTTCTTGGTCAAAAATCCGTAGGTGTTAGCCTTCGGTATTATTGAAAATGGTCGTTCATGGCTATTTTCGACAAAAATGGGGGTTGTGTGGCCATTGATCATCGACCAGACGCTCATACACCTCACCCCACATATGTTTCCTTGCCATAGATCACATTCTTGGATTTCTAGTGGAGACCATTTCTTGGTTAAAAACTCGTACGTGTTAGCCTTCGGTATTATTGAAAATGGTCATTCATGGCTATTTTCGGCAAAATGGGGGTTGTGTGGCCATTGATCATCGACCAGAGGCTCGTACACCTCACCCCACATATGTTTCCTTGCCATAGATTACATTCTTGGATTTCTGGTGGAGACCATTTCTTGGTTAAAAATCCGTACGTGTTAGCCTTTGGTATTTTTGAAAATGGTCATTCATGGCTATTTTCGACAAAAATGGGGGTTGTGTGGCCATTGATCGTCGACCAGAGGCTCATACACCTCACCCCACATATGTTTCCTTGCCATAGATCAAATTCTTGGATTTCTGGTGGAGACCATTTCTTGGTCAAAAATCCGTAGGTGTTAGCCTTCGGTATTATTGAAAATGGTCGTTCATGGCTATTTTCGACAAAAATGGGGGTTGTGTGGCCATTGATCATCGACCAGACGCTCATACACCTCACCCCACATATGTTTCCTTGCCATAGATCACATTCTTGGATTTCTAGTGGAGACCATTTCTTGGTTAAAAACTCATACGTGTTAGCCTTCGGTATTATTGAAAATGGTCATTCATGGCTATTTTCGGCAAAATGGGGGTTGTGTGGCCATTGATCATCGACCAGAGGCTCGTACACCTCACCCCACATATGTTTCCTTGCCATAGATCACATTCTTGGATTTCTGGTGGAGACCATTTCTTGGTTAAAAATCCGTACGTGTTAGCCTTTGGTATTTTTGAAAATGGTCATTCATGGCTATTTTCGACAAAAATGGGGGTTGTGTGGCCATTGATCATCGACCAGAGGCTCATACACCTCACCCCACATATGTTTCCTTGCCATAGATCACATTCTTGGATTTCTGGTGGAGACCATTTCTTGGTAAAAAATCCGTAGGTGTTAGCCTTCGGTATTATTGAAAATGGTCGTTCATGGCTATTTTCGACAAAAATGGGGGTTGTGTGGCCATTGATCATTGACCAGACGCTCTTACACCTCACCCCACATATGTTTCCTTGCCATAGATCACATTCTTGGATTTCTGGTGGAGACCATTTCTTGGTCTAAAATCCATAGGTGTTAGCCTCTAGTATTATTGAAAATGGTCGCTCATGGCTATTTTCAAGGTCACTCATGGCTATTTTCATAAAAAATGGGGGTTGTGTGGCCATTTATCATCGACTAGAGGCTCATAAACCTCACCCCACATATGTTTCATTGCCATAGATTACATTCTTGGATTTCTAGTGGAAACCATTTCTTGGTTAAAAACTCGTACGTGTTAGCCTTCGGTATTATTGAAAATGGTCATTCATGGCTATTTTCGGCAAAATGGGGGTTGTGTGGCCATTGATCGTCGACCAGAGGCTCATACACCTCACCCCACATATGTTTCCTTGTCGTAGATCACATTCTTGGATTTCTGGTGGAGACCATTTCTTGGTCAAAAATCCGTAGGTGTTAGCCTTCGATATTATTGAAAATGGTCATTCATGGCTATTTTCGGCAAAATGGGGGTTGTGTGACCATTGATCGTCGACCAGAGGCTCATACACCTCACCCCACATATGTTTCCTTGTCGTAGATCACATTCTTGGATTTCTGGTGGAGACCATTTCTTGGTCAAAAATCCGTAGGTGTTAGCCTTCGATATTATTGAAAATGGTCGTTCATGGCTATTTTCGACAAAAATGGAGGTTGTGTGGCCATTGATCATCGACCAGAGGCTCATACACCTCACCCCACATATGTTTCCTTGCCATAGATCACATTCTTGGATTTCTGGTGGAGACCATTTCTTGGTAAAAAATCCGTAGGTGTTAGCCTTCGGTATTATTGAAAATGGTCGTTCATGGCTATTTTCGACAAAAATGGGGGTTGTGTGGCCATTGATCATTGACCAGACGCTCTTACACCTCACCCCACATATGTTTCCTTGCCATAGATCACATTCTTGGATTTCTGGTGGTGACCATTTCTTGGTCTAAAATCCGTAGGTGTTAGCCTCTAGTATTATTGAAAATGGTCGCTCATGGCTATTTTCAAGGTCGCTCATGGCTATTTTCATAAAAAATGGGGGTTGTGTGGCCATTTATCATCGACTAGAGGCTCATAAACCTCACCCCACATATGTTTCATTGCCATAGATTACATTCTTGGATTTCTAGTGGAAACCATTTCTTGGTTAAAAACTCGTACGTGTTAGCCTTCGGTATTATTGAAAATGGTCATTCATGGCTATTTTCGGCAAAATGGGGGTTGTGTGGCCATAGATCGTCGACCAGAGGCTCATACACCTCACCCCACATATGTTTCCTTGTCGTAGATCACATTCTTGGATTTCTGGTGGAGACCATTTCTTGGTCAAAAATCCGTAGGTGTTAGCCTTCGATATTATTGAAAATGGTCATTCATGGCTATTTTCGGCAAAATGGGGGTTGTGTGGCCATTGATCGTCGACCAGAGGCTCATACACCTCACCCCACATATGTTTCCTTGTCGTAGATCACATTCTTGGATTTCTGGTGGAGACCATTTCTTGGTCAAAAATCCGTAGGTGTTAGCCTTCGATATTATTGAAAATGGTCGTTCATGGCTATTTTCGACAAAAATGGAGGTTGTGTGGCCATTGATCATCGACCAGAGGCTCATACACCTCACCCCACATATGTTTCCTTGCCATAGATCACATTCTTGGATTTCTGGTGGAGACCATTTCTTGGTCAAAAATCCGTAGGTGTTAGCCTTCGGTATTATTGAAAATGGTCGTTCATGGCTATTTTCGACAAAAATGGGGGTTGTGTGGCCATTGATCATCGACCAGACGCTCATACACCTCACCCCACATATGTTTCCTTGCCATAGATCACATTCTTGGATTTCTGGTGGAGACCATTTCTTGGTCTAAAATCCGTAGGTGTTAGCCTCTAATATTATTGAAAATGGTCGCTCATGGCTATTTTCAAGGTCGCTCATGGCTATTTTCATAAAAAATGGGGGTTGTGTGGCCATTTATCATCGACTAGAGGCTCATAAACCTCACCCCACATATGTTTCCTTGCCATAGATTACATTCTTGGATTTCTGGTGGAAACCATTTCTTGGTTAAAAACTCGTACGTGTTAGCCTTCGGTATTATTGAAAATGGTCATTCATGGCTATTTTCGGCAAAATGGGGGTTGTGTGGCCATTGATCGTCGACCAGAGGCTCATACACCTCACCCCACATATGTTTCCTTGTCGTAGATCACATTCTTGGATTTCTGGTGGAGACCATTTCTTGGTCAAAAATCCGTAGGTGTTAGCCTTCGACATTCATGAAAATGGTCATTCATGGCTATTTTCGACAAAAATGGGGGTTGTGTGGCCATTGATCGTCGACCAGAGGCTCATACACCTCACTACACATATGTTTCCTTGCCATAGATCACATTCTTGGATTTCTGGTGGAGACCATTTCTTGGTCAAAAATCCGTAGGTGTTAGCCTTCAGTGTCATTGAAAATGGTCGTTCATGGCTATTTTCGACAAAAATTAGGGTTGTGTGGCCATTGATCGTCGACCAGAGGCTCATACACCTCACCCCACATATGTTTCCTTGCCATAGATCAAATTCTTGGATTTCTGGTGGAGACCATTTCTTGGTCAAAAATCCGTAGGTGTTAGCCTTCGGTATTATTGAAAATGGTCGTTCATGGCTATTTTCGACAAAAATGGGGGTTGTGTGGCCATTGATCATCGACCAGACGCTCATACACCTCACCCCACATATGTTTCCTTGCCATAGATCACATTCTTGGATTTCTAGTGGAGACCATTTCTTGGTTAAAAACTCGTACGTGTTAGCCTTCGGTATTATTGAAAATGGTCATTCATGGCTATTTTCGGCAAAATGGGGGTTGTGTGGCCATTGATCATCGACCAGAGGCTCGTACACCTCACCCCACATATGTTTCCTTGCTATAGATCACATTCTTGGATTTCTGGTGGAGACCATTTCTTGGTTAAAAATCCGTACGTGTTAGCCTTTGGTATTTTTGAAAATGGTCATTCATGGCTATTTTCGACAAAAATGGGGGTTGTGTGGCCATTGATCATCGACTAGAGGCTCATACACCTCACCCCACATATGTTTCCTTGCCATAGATCACATTCTTGGATTTCTGGTGGAGACCATTTCTTGGTAAAAAATCCGTAGGTGTTAGCCTTCGGTATTATTGAAAATGGTCGTTCATGGCTATTTTCGACAAAAATGGGGGTTGTGTGGCCATTGATCATTGACCAGACGCTCTTACACCTCACCCCACATATGTTTCCTTGCCATAGATCAAATTCTTGGATTTCTGGTGGAGACCATTTCTTGGTCAAAAATCCGTAGGTGTTAGCCTTCGGTATTATTGAAAATGGTCGTTCATGGCTATTTTCGACAAAAATGGGGGTTGTGTGGCCATTGATCATCGACCAGACGCTCATACACCTCACCCCACATATGTTTCCTTGCCATAGATCACATTCTTGGATTTCTAGTGGAGACCATTTCTTGGTTAAAAACTCGTACGTGTTAGCCTTCGGTATTATTGAAAATGGTCATTCATGGCTATTTTCGGCAAAATGGGGGTTGTGTGGCCATTGATCATCGACCAGAGGCTCGTACACCTCACCCCACATATGTTTCCTTGCCATAGATCACATTCTTGGATTTCTGGTGGAGACCATTTCTTGGTTAAAAATCCGTACGTGTTAGCCTTTGGTATTTTTGAAAATGGTCATTCATGGCTATTTTCGACAAAAATGGGGGTTGTGTGGCCATTGATCATCGACTAGAGGCTCATACACCTCACCCCACATATGTTTCCTTGCCATAGATCACATTCTTGGATTTCTGGTGGAGACCATTTCTTGGTAAAAAATCCGTAGGTGTTAGCCTTCGGTATTATTGAAAATGGTCGTTCATGGCTATTTTCGACAAAAATGGGGGTTGTGTGGCCATTGATCATTGACCAGACGCTCTTACACCTCACCCCACATATGTTTCCTTGCCATAGATCACATTCTTGGATTTCTGGTGGTGACCATTTCTTTGTCTAAAATCCGTAGGTGTTAGCCTCTAGTATTATTGAAAATGGTCGCTCATGGCTATTTTCAAGGTCACTCATGGCTATTTTCATAAAAAATGGGGGTTGTGTGGCCATTTATCATCGACTAGAGGCTCATAAACCTCACCCCACATATGTTTCATTGTCATAGATTACATTCTTGGATTTCTAGTGGAAACCATTTCTTGGTTAAAAACTCGTACGTGTTAGCCTTCGGTATTATTGAAAATGGTCATTCATGGCTATTTTCGGCAAAATGGGGGTTGTGTGGCCATTGATCGTCGACCAGAGGCTCATACACCTCACCCCACATATGTTTCCTTGTCGTAGATCACATTCTTGGATTTCTGGTGGAGACCATTTCTTGGTCAAAAATCCGTAGGTGTTAGCCTTCGATATTATTGAAAATGGTCATTCATGGCTATTTTCGGCAAAATGGGGGTTGTGTGGCCATTGATCGTCGACCAGAGGCTCATACACCTCACCCCACATATGTTTCCTTGTCGTAGATCACATTCTTGGATTTCTGGTGGAGACCATTTCTTGGTCAAAAATCCGTAGGTGTTAGCCTTCGATATTATTGAAAATGGTCGTTCATGGCTATTTTCGACAAAAATGGAGGTTGTGTGGCCATTGATCATCGACCAGAGGCTCATACACCTCACCCCACATATGTTTCCTTGCCATAGATCACATTCTTGGATTTCTGGTGGAGACCATTTCTTGGTAAAAAATCCGTAGGTGTTAGCCTTCGGTATTATTGAAAATGGTCGTTCATGGCTATTTTCGACAAAAATAGGGGTTGTGTGGCCATTGATCATCGACCAGACGCTCATACACCTCACCCCACATATGTTTCCTTGCCATAGATCACATTCTTGGATTTCTGGTGGAGACCATTTCTTGGTCTAAAATCCGTAGGTGTTAGCCTCTAATATTATTGAAAATGGTCGCTCATGGCTATTTTCAAGGTCGCTCATGGCTATTTTCATAAAAAATGGGGGTTGTGTGGCCATTTATCATCGACTAGAGGCTCATAAACCTCACCCCACATATGTTTCATTGCCATAGATTACATTCTTGGATTTCTAGTGGAAACCATTTCTTGGTTAAAAACTCGTACGTGTTAGCCTTCGGTATTATTGAAAATGGTCATTCATGGCTATTTTCGGCAAAATGGGGGTTGTGTGGCCATTGATCGTCGACCAGAGGCTCATACACCTCACCCCACATATGTTTCCTTGTCGTAGATCACATTCTTGGATTTCTGGTGGAGACCATTTCTTGGTCAAAAATCCGTAGGTGTTAGCCTTCGATATTCATGAAAATGGTCATTCATGGCTATTTTCGGCAAAATGGGGGTTGTGTGGCCATTGATCGTCGACCAGAGGCTCATACACCTCACCCCACATATGTTTCCTTGTCGTAGATCACATTCTTGGATTTCTGGTGGAGACCATTTCTTGGTCAAAAATCCGTAGGTGTTAGCCTTCGATATTATTGAAAATGGTCGTTCATGGCTATTTTCGACAAAAATGGGGGTTGTGTGGCCATTGATCATCGACCAGAGGCTCATACACCTCACCCCACATATGTTTCCTTGCCATAGATCACATTCTTGGATTTCTGGTGGAGACCATTTCTTGGTCAAAAATCCGTAGGTGTTAGCCTTCGGTATTATTGAAAATGGTCGTTCATGGCTATTTTCGACAAAAATGGGGGTTGTGTGGCCATTGATCATCGACCAGATGCTCATACACCTCACCCCACATATGTTTCCTTGCCATAGATCGCATTCTTGGATTTCTGGTGGAGACCATTTCTTGGTCTAAAATCCGTAGGTGTTAGCCTCTAGTATTATTGAAAATTGTCGCTCATGGCTATTTTCAAGGTCGCTCATGGCTATTTTCATAAAAAATGGGGGTTGTGTGGCCATTGATCGTCGACCAGAGGCTCATACACCTCACCCCACATATGTTTCCTTGCCATAGATCACATTCTTGGATTTCTGGTGGAGACCATTTCTTGGTCAAAAATCCGTAGGTGTTAGCCTTCGGTATTATTGAAAATGGTCGTTCATGGCTATTTTCGACAAAAATGGGGGTTGTGTGGCCATTGATCATCGACCAGACGCTCATACACCTCACCCCACATATGTTTCCTTGCCATAGATCACATTCTTGGATTTCTGGTGGAGACCATTTCTTGGTCTAAAATCCGTAGGTGTTAGCCTCTAGTATTATTGAAAATGGTCGCTCATGGCTATTTTCAAGGTCGCTCATGGCTATTTTCATAAAAAATGGGGGTTGTGTGGCCATTTATCATCGACTAGAGGCTCATAAACCTCACCCCACATATGTTTCCTTGCCATAGATTACATTCTTGGATTTCTGGTGGAAACCATTTCTTGGTTAAAAACTCGTACGTGTTAGCCTTCGGTATTATTGAAAATGGTCATTCATGGCTATTTTTGGCAAAATGGGAGTTGTGTGGCCATTGATCATCGACCAGAGGCTCGTACACCTCACCCCACATATGTTTCCTTGCCATAGATCACATTCTTGGATTTCTGGTGGAGACCATTTCTTGGTCAAAAATCCGTACGTGTTAGCCTTTGGTATTTTTGAAAATGATCATTCATGGCTATTTTCGACAAAAATGGGGGTTGTGTGGCCATTGATCATCGATTAGAGGCTCATACACCTCACCCCACATATGTTTCCTTGCCATAGATCACATTCTTGGATTTCTGGTTGAGGCCATTTCTTGGTCAAAAATCCGTACGTGTTAGCCTTCGGTATTATTGAAAATGGTCATTCATGGCTATTTTCGACAAAAATGGGGGTTGTGTGGCCATTGATCATCGACCAGACGCTCATACACCTCACCCCACATATGTTTCCTTGCCATAGATCACATTCTTGGATTTCTGGTGGAGACCATTTCTTGGTCTAAAATCCGTAGGTGTTAGCCTCTAGTATTATTGAAAATGGTCGCTCATGGCTATTTTCAAGGTCGCTCTTGGCTATTTTCATAAAAAATGGAGCTTGTGTGGCCATTTATCATCGACTAGAGGCTCATAAACCTCACCGCACATATGTTTCCTTGCCATAGATTACATTCTTGGATTTCTGGTGGAGACCATTTCTTGGTTAAAAACTCGTACGTGTTAGCCTTCGGTATTATTGAAAATGGTCATTCATGGCTATTTTCGGCAAAATGGGGGTTGTGTGGCCATTGATCGTCGACCAGAGGCTCATACACCTCACCCCACATATGTTTCCTTGCCATAGATCATATTCTTGGATTTCTAGTGGAGACCATTTCTTGGTCAAAAATCCGTAGGTGTTAGCCTTCGGTATTATTGTAAATGGTCATTCATGGCTATTTTCGACAAAAATGGGGGTTGTGTGGCCATTGATCATCGACCAGAGGCTCATACATCTCACTACACATATGTTTCCTTGCCATAGATCACATTCTTGGATTTATGGTGGAGACCATTTCTTGGTCAAAAATCCGTAGGTGTTAGCCTTCAATGTCATTGAAAATGGTCGTTCATGGCTATTTTCAACAAAAATTAGGGTTGTGTGGCCATTGATCGTCGACCAGAGGCTCATACACCTCACCCCACATATGTTTCCTTGCCATAGATCACATTCTTGGATTTCTGGTGGAGACCATTTCTTGGTCAAAAATCCGTAGGTGTTAGCCTTCGGTATTATTGAAAATGGTCGTTCATGGCTACTTTCGACAAAAATGGGGGTTGTGTGGCCATTGATCATCGACCAGACGCTCATACACCTCACCCCACATATGTTTCCTTGCCATAGATCACATTCTTGGATTTCTGGTGGAGACCATTTCTTGGTTAAAAACTCGTACGTGTTAGCCTTCGGTATTATTGAAAATGGTCATTCATGGCTATTTTCGGCAAAATGGGGGTTGTGTGGCCATTGATCATCGACCAGAGGCTCGTACACCTCACCCCACATATGTTTCCTTGCCATAGATCACATTCTTGGATTTCTGGTGGAGACCATTTCTTGGTTAAAAATCCGTACGTGTTAGCCTTTGGTATTTTTGAAAATGGTCATTCATGGCTATTTTCGACAAAAATGGGGGTTGTGTGGCCATTGATCATCGACTAGAGGCTCATACACCTCAACCCACATATGTTTCCTTGCCATAGATCACATTCTTGGATTTCTGGTGGAGACCATTTCTTGGTAAATAATCCGTAGGTGTTAGCCTTCGGTATTATTGAAAATGGTCGTTCATGGCTATTTTCGACAAAAATGGGGGTTGTGTGGCCATTGATCATCGACCAGACGCTCATACACCTCACCCCACATATGTTTCCTTGCCATAGATCACATTCTTGGATTTCTGGTGGAGACCATTTCTTGGTCTAAAATCCGTAGGTGTTAGCCTCTAGTATTATTGAAAATGGTCGCTCATGGCTATTTTCAAGGTCGCTCATGGCTATTTTCATAAAAAATGGGGGTTGTGTGGCCATTTATCATCGACTAGAGGCTCATAAACCTCACCCCACATATGTTTCATTGCCATAGATTACATTCTTGGATTTCTGGTGGAAACCATTTCTTGGTTAAAAACTCGTACGTGTTAGCCTTCGGTATTATTGAAAATGGTCATTCATGGCTATTTTCGGCAAAATGGGGGTTGTGTGGCCATTGATCGTCGACCAGAGGCTCATACACCTCACCCCACATATGTTTCCTTGTCGTAGATCACATTCTTGGATTTCTGGTGGAGACCATTTCTTGGTCAAAAATCCGTAGGTGTTAGCCTTCGATATTATTGAAAATGGTCATTCATGGCTATTTTCGGCAAAATGGGGGTTGTGTGGCCATTGATCGTCGACCAGAGGCTCATACACCTCACCCCACATATGTTTCCTTGTCGTAGATCACATTCTTGGATTTCTGGTGGAGACCATTTCTTGGTCAAAAATCAGTAGGTGTTAGCCTTCGATATTATTGAAAATGGTCGTTCATGGCTATTTTCGACAAAAATGGAGGTTGTGTGGCCATTGATCATCACCAGAGGCTCATACACCTCACCCCACATATGTTTCCTTGCCATAGATCACATTCTTGGATTTCTGGTGGAGACCATTTCTTGGTCAAAAATCCGTAGGTGTTAGCCTTCGGTATTATTGAAAATGGTCGTTCATGGCTATTTTCGACAAAAATGGGGGTTGTGTGGCCATTGATCATCGACTAGACGCTCATACACCTCACCCCACATATGTTTCCTTGCCATAGTTCACATTCTTGGATTTCTGGTGGAGACCATTTCTTGGTCTAAAATCCGTAGGTGTTAGCCTCTAGTATTATTGAAAATGGTCGCTCATGGCTATTTTCAAGGTCGCTCATGGCTATTTTCATAAAAAATGGGGGTTGTGGGGCCATTTATCATCGACTAGAGGCTCATAAACCTCACCCCACATATGTTTCCTTGCCATAGATTACATTCTTGGATTTCTGGTGGAAACCATTTCTTGGTTAAAAACTCGTATGTGTTAGCCTTCGGTATTATTGAAAATGGTCATTCATGGCTATTTTCGGCAAAATGGGGGTTGTGTGGCCATTGATCGTCGACCAGAGGCTCATACACCTCACCCCACATATGTTTCCTTGTCGTAGATCACATTCTTGGATTTCTGGTGGAGACCATTTCTTGGTCAAAAATCCGTAGGTGTTAGCCTTTAATATTATTGAAAATGGTCGTTCATGGCTATTTTCGACAAAAATGGGGGTTGTGTGGCCATTGATCATCGACCAGAGGCTCATACACCTCACCCCACATATGTTTCCTTGCCATAGATCACATTCTTGGATTTCTGGTGGAGACCATTTCTTGGTCAAAAATCCGTAGGTGTTAGCCTTCGGTATTATTGAAAATGGTCGTTCATGGCTATTTTCGACAAAAATGGGGGTTGTGTGGCCATTGATCATCGACCAGACGCTCATACACCTCACCCCACATATGTTTCCTTGCCATAGATCACATTCTTGGATTTTTGGTGGAGACCATTTCTTGGTCTAAAATCCGTAGGTGTTAGCCTCTAGTAGGTGTTAGCCTCTAGTATTATTGAAAATGGTCGCTCATGGCTATTTTCAAGGTCGCTCATGGCTATTTTCATAAAAAATGGGGGTTGTGTGGCCATTGATCGTCGACCAGAGGCTCATACACCTCACCCCACATATGTTTCCTTGCCATAAATCACATTCTTGGATTTCTGGTGGAGACCATTTCTTGGTCAAAATTCCGTAGGTGTTAGCCTTCGGTATTATTGAAAATGGTCGTTCATGGCTATTTTCGACAAAAATGGGGGTTGTGTGGCCATTGATCATCGACCAGACGCTCATACACCTCACCCCACATATGTTTCCTTGCCATAGATCACATTCTTGGATTTCTGGTGGAGACCATTTCTTGGTCTAAAATCCGTAGGTGTTAGCCTCTAGTATTATTGAAAATGGTCGCTCATGGCTATTTTCAAGGTCACTCATGGCTATTTTCATAAAAAATGGGGGTTGTGTGGCCATTTATCATCGACTAGAGGCTCATAAACCTCACCCCACATATGTTTCCTTGCCATAGATTACATTCTTGGATTTCTGGTGGAAACCATTTCTTGGTTAAAAACTCGTACGTGTTAGCCTTCGGTATTATTGAAAATGGTCATTCATGGCTATTTTCGGCAAAATGGGGGTTGTGTGGCCATTGATCGTCGACCAGAGGCTCATACACCTCACCCCACATATGTTTCCTTGTCGTAGATCACATTCTTGGATTTCTGGTGGAGACCATTTCTTGGTCAAAAATCCATAGGTGTTAGCCTTCGATATTATTGAAAATGGTCGTTCATGGCTATTTTCGACAAAAATGGGGGTTGTGTGGCCATTGATTATCGACCAGAGGCTCATACACCTCACCCCACATATGTTTCCTTGCCATAGATCACATTCTTGGATTTCTGGTGGAGACCATTTCTTGGTCAAAAATCCGTAGGTGTTAGCCTTCGGTATTATTGAAAATGGTCGTTCATGGCTATTTTTGACAAAAATGGGGGTTGTGTGGCCATTGATCATCGACCAGATGCTCATACACCTCACCCCACATATGTTTCCTTGCCATAGATCACATTCTTGGATTTCTGGTGGAGACCATTTCTTGTTCTAAAATCCGTAGGTGTTAGCCTCTAGTATTATTGAAAATGGTCGCTCATGGATATTTTCAAGGTCGCTCATGGCTATTTTCATAAAAAATGGGGGTTGTGTGGCCATTTATCATCGACTAGAGGCTCATAAACCTCACCCCACATATGTTTCCTTGCCATAGATTACATTCTTGGATTTCTGGTGGAAACCATTTCTTGGTTAAAAACTCGTACGTGTTAGCCTTCGGTATTATTGAAAATGGTCATTCATGGCTATTTTCGGCAAAATGGGGGTTGTGTGGCCATTGATCATCGACCAGAGGCTCATACACCTCACCCCACATATGTTTCCTTGCCATAGATCACATTCATGGATTTCTGGTGGAGACCATTTCTTGGTCAAAAATCCGTAGGTGTTAGCCTTCGGTATTATTGAAAATGGTCATTCATGGCTATTTTCGACAAAAATGGGGGTTGTGTGGCCATTGATCATCGACTAGAGGCTCATACACCTCACCCCACATATGTTTCCTTGCCATAGATCACATTCTTGGATTTCTGGTGGAGACCATTTCTTGGTCAAAAATCCGTAGGTGTTAGCCTTCGGTATTATTGAAAATGGTCGTTCATGGCAATTTTCGACAAAAATGGGGGTGTGTGGCCTTTGATCATCGACCAGATGCTCATACACCTCACCCCACATATGTTTCCTTGCCATAGATCACATTCTTGGATTTCTGGTGGAGACCATTTCTTGGTCTAAAATCCGTAGGTCTTAGCCTCTAGTATTATTGAAAATGGTCGCTCATGGCTATTTTCATAAAAAATGGGGGTTGTGTGGCCATTTATCATCACCTAGAGGCTCATAAACCTCACCCCACATATGTTTCTTTGCCATAGATCACATTCTTGGATTTCTGGTGGAGACCATTTCTTGGTTAAAAACTCGTACGTGTTAGCCTTCGGTATTATTGAAAATGGTCGTTCATGGCTATTTTCGGCAAAATGGGGGTTGTGTGGCCATTGATCATCGACCAGAGGATCATACACCTCACCCCACATATGTTTCCTTGCCATAGATCACATTCTTGGATTCCTGGTGGAGACCATTTCTTGGTCAAAAATCCATACGTGTTAGCCTTTGGTATTTTTGAAAATGGTCATTCATGGCTATTTTCGACAAAAATGGGGGTTGTGTGGCCATTGATCATCGACTAGAGGCTCATACACCTCACCCCACATATGTTTCCTTGCCATAGATCACATTCTTGGATTTCTGGTGGAGACCATTTCTTGGTCAAAAATCCGTAGGTGTTAGCCTTCGGTATTATTGAAAATGGTCGTTCATGGCTATTTTCAACAAAAATGGGGGTTGTGTGGCCATTGATCATCGACCAGACGCTCATACACCTCACCCCACATTTGTTTCCTTGCCATAGATCACATTCTTGGATTTCTGGTGGAGACCATTTCTTGGTCTAAAATCCGTAGTTGTTAGCCTCTAGTATTATTGAAAATGGTCGCTCATGGCTATTTTCAAGGTCGCTCATGGCTATTTTCATAAAAAATGGGGGTTGTGTGGCCATTTATCATCGACTAGAGGCTCATAAACCTCACCCCACATATGTTTCCTTGCCATAGATTACATTCTTGGATTTCTGGTGGAAACCATTTCTTGGTTAAAAACGCGTACGTGTTAGCCTTCGGTATTATTGAAAATGGTCATTCATGGATATTTTTGGCAAAATGGGGGTTGTGTGGCCATTGATCGTCGACCAGAGGCTCATACACCTCACCCCACATATGTTTCCTTGTCGTAGATCACATTCTTGGATTTCTGGTGGAGACCATTTCTTGGTCAAAAAACCGTAGGTGTTAGCCTTCGATATTATTGAAAATGGTCGTTCATGGCAATTTTCGACAAAAATGGGGGTTGTGTGGCCATTGATCATCGACCAGAGGCTTATACACCTCGCCCCACATATGTTTCCTTTCCATAGATCACATTCTTGGATTTCTGGTGGAGACCATTTCTTGGTCAAAAACTCGTACGTGTTAGCCTTCGGTATTATTGAAAATGGTCGTTCATGGCTATTTTCGGCAAAATGGGGGTTCTGTGGCCATTGATCATCGACCAGAGGCTCGTACACCTCACCCCACATATGTTTCCTTGCCATAGATCACATTCTTGGATTTCTGGTGGAGACCATTTCTTGGTCAAAAATCCGTAGGTGTTAGCCTTCGGTATTATTGAAAATGGTCGTTCATGGCTATTTTCGGCAAAATGGGGGTTCTGTGGCCATTGATCATCGACCAGAGGCTCGTACACCTCACCCCACATATGTTTCCTTGCCATAGATCACATTCTTGGATTTCTGGTGGAGACCATTTCTTGGTCAAAAATCCGTAGGTGTTAGCCTTCGGTATTATTGAAAATGGTCGTTCATGGCTATTTTCGACAAAAATGGGGGTTGTGTGGCCATTGATCATCGACCAGAGGCTCATACACCTCACCCCACATATGTTTCCTCGCTATAGATCACATTCTTGGATTTCTGGTGGAGACCATTTCTTGGTCAAAAATCCGTAGGTCTTAGCCTCTAATATTATTGAAAATGGTCGCTCATGGCTATTTTCGGCAAAATGGGGGTTCTGTGGCCATTGATCGTCGACCAGAGGCTCATACACCTCACCCCACATATGTTTCCTTGTCGTAGATCACATTCTTGGATTTCTGGTGGAGACCATTTCTTGGTCAAAAATCCGTAGGTGTTAGCCTTCGATATTATTGAAAATGGTCGTTCATGGCTATTTTCGACAAAAATGGGGGTTGTGTGGCCATTGATCATCGACCAGAGGCTCATACACCTCACCCCACATATGTTTCCTTTCCATAGATCACATTCTTGGATTTCTGGTGGAGACCATTTCTTGGTCAAAAATATGTAGGTGTTAGCCTTCGGTATTATTGAAAATGGTCGTTCATGGCTATTTTCGACAAAAATGGGGGTTGTGTGGCCATTGATCATTGACCAGACGCTCATACACCTCACCCCACATATGTTTCCTTGCCATAGATCACATTCTTGGATTTCTGGTGGAGACCATTTCTTGGTCTAAAATCCGTAGGTGTTAGCCTCTAGTATTATTGAAAATGGTCGCTCATGGATATTTTCAAGGTCGCTCATGGCTATTTTCATAAAAAATGGGGGTTGTGTGGCCATTTTCATCGACTAGAGGTTCATAAACCTCACCCCACATATGTTTCCTTGCCATAGATCACATTCTTGGATTTCTGGTGGAGACCATTTCTTGGTCAAAAATCCGTACGTGTTAGCCTTTGGTATTTTTGAAAATGGTCGTTCATGGCTTGGTCGATGATCAATGGCCACACAACCCCCATTTTTTATGAAAATAGCCATGAGCGACCATTTTCAATAATACTAGAGGCTAAGACCTATGGATTTTTGACCAAGAAATGGTCTCCACCAGAAATCCAAGAATGTGTGCTATGGCAAGGAAACATATGTGGGGTGAGGTGTATGAGCCTCTCGTCGATGATCAATGGCCACACAACCCCCATTTTTGTCGAAAATAGCCATGAATGACCATTTACAATAATACCGAAGGCTAACACCTACGGATTTTTGACCAAGAAATGGTCTCCACCAGAAATCCAAGAATGTGATCTATGGCAAGGAAACATTTGTGGGGTGAGGTGTATGAGCCTATGGTCGATGATCAATGGCCACACAACCCCCATTTTTGTCGAAAATAGCCATGAACGACCATTTTCAATAATATCGAAGGCTAACACCTATGGATTTTTGACCAAGAAATGGTCTCCACCAGAAATCCAAGAATGTGATCTACGACAAGGAAACATATGTGGGGTGAGGTGTATGAGCCTCTGGTCGACGATCAATGGCCACACAACCCCCATTTTGCCGAAAATAGCCATGAATGACCATTTTCAATAATACCGAAGGCTAACACGTACGAGTTTTTAACCAAGAAATGGTTTCCACCAGAAATCCAAGAATGTAATCTATGGCAAGGAAACATATGTGGGGTGAGGTTTATGAGCCTCTAGTCGATGATATATGGCCACACAACCCCCATTTTTATGAAAATAGCCATGAGCGACCTTGAAAATAGCCATGAGCGACCATTTTCAATAATACTAGAGGCTAACACCTACGGATTTTAGACCAAGAAATGGTCTCCACCAGAAATCCAAGAATGTGATCTATGGCAAGGAAACATATGTGGGGTGAGGTGTATGAGCGTCTGGTCGATGATCAATGGCCACACAACCCCCATTTTTGTCGAAAATAGCCATGAACGACCATTTTCAATAATACCGAAGGCTAACACCTACGGATTTTTGACCAAGAAATGGTCTCCACCAGAAATCCAAGAATGTGATCTATGGCAAGGAAACATATGTGGGGTGAGATTTATGAGCCTCTAGTCGATGATAAATGGCCACACAACCCCCATTTTTTTATGAAAATAGCCATGAGCGACCATTTTCAATAATATTAGAGGCTAAGACCTACGGATTTTTGACCAAGAAATGGTCGCCACCAGAAGTCCAAGAATGTGATCTATGGCAAGGAAACATATGTGGGGTGAGGTGTATGAGCCTCTGGTCGATGATCAATGGCCACACAACCCCCATTTTTGTCGAAAATAGCCTTGAACGACCATTTTCAATAATATCGAAGGCTAACACCTACGGATTTTTGACCAAGAAATGGTCTCCACCAGAAATCCAAGAATGTGATCTATGGCAAGGAAACATATGTGGGGTGAGGTGTACGAGCCTCTGGTCGATGATCAATGGCCACACAACCCCCAATTTTTATGAAAATAGCCATGAGAGACCATTTTCAATAATACTAGAGGCTAAGACCTACGGATTTTTGACCAAGAAATGGTCTCCACCAGAAATCCAAGAATGTGATCTATGGCAAGGAAACATATGTGGGGTGAGGTGTATGAGCCTCTGGTCGATGATCAATGGCCACACAACCCCCATTTTTGTCGAAAATAGCCATGAATGACCATTTACAATAATACCAAAGGCTAACACCTACGGATTTTTGACCAAGAAATGGTCTTCACCAGAAATCCAAGAATGTGATCTATGGCAAGGAAACATATGTGGGGTGAGGTGTATGAGCCTCTAGTCGATGATCAATGGCCACACAACCCCCATTTTTGTCGAAAATAGCCATGAATGACCATTTTCAAAAATACCAAAGGCTAACACGTACGAATTTTTGACCAAGAAATGGTCTCCACCAGAAATCCAAGAATGTGATCTATGGCAAGGAAACATATGTGGGGTGAGGTGTATGAGCCTCTGGTCGATGATCAATTGCCACACAACCCCCATTTTGTCGAAAATAGCCATGAACGACCATTTTCAATAATACCGAAGGCTAACACCTACGGATTTTTGACCAAGAAATGGTCTCCACCAGAAATCCAAGAATGTGATCTACGACAAGGAAACATATGTGGGGTGAGGTGTATGAGCCTCTGGTCGACGATCAATGGCCACACAACCCCCATTTTGCCGAAAATAGCCATGAATTACCATTTTCAATAATACCGAAGGCTAACACGTACGAGTTTTTAACCAAGAAATGGTTTCCACCAGAAATCCAAGAATGTAATCTATGGCAAGGAAACATATGTGGGGTGAGGTCTATGAGCCTCTAGACGATGATAAATGGCCACACAACCCCCATTTTTTATGAAAATAGCCATGAGCGACCTTGAAAATAGCCATGAGCGACCATTTTCAATAATACTAGAGGCTAACACCTACGGATTTTAGACCAAGAAATGGTCTCCACCAGAAATCCTAGAATGTGATCTATTGCAAGGAAACATATGGGGGGTGAGGTGGACGAGCCTCTGGTCGATGATCAATGGCCACACAACCCCCATTTTTGTCGAAAATAGCCATGAACGATCATTTACAATAATACCGAAGGCTAACACCTACGGATTTTTGACCAAGAAATGGTCTCCACCAGAAATCCAAGAATGTGATCTATGGCAAGGAAACATATGTGGGGTGAGGTTTATGAGCCTCTAGTCGATGATAAATGGCCACACAACCCCCATTTTTTATGAAAATAGCCATGAGCGACCTTGAAAATAGCCATGAGCGACCATTTTCAATAATACTAGAGGCTAACACCTACGGATTTTAGACCAAGAAATGGTCTCCACCAGAAATCCAAGAATGTGAACTATGGCAAGGAAACATATGTGGGGTGAGGTGTATGAGCGTCTGGTCGATGATCAATGGCCACACAACCCCCATTTTTGTCGAAAATAGCCATGAACGACCATTTTCAATAATACCGAAGGCTAACACCTATGGATTTTTGACCAAGAAATGGTCTCCACCAGAAATCCAAGAATGTGATCTATGGCATGGAAACATATGTGGGGTGAGGTGTATGAGCCTCTGGTCGATGATCATTGGCCACACAACCCCCATTTTTGTCGAAAATAGCCATGAACGACCATTTTCAATAATATCGAAGGCTAACACCTACGAATTTTTGACCAAGAAATGGTCTCCACCAGAAATCCAAGAATGTGATCTACGACAAGGAAACATATGTGGGGTGAGGTGTATGAGCCTCTGGTCGACGATCAATGGCCACACAACCCCCATTTTGCCGAAAATAGCCATGAATGACCATTTTCAATAATATCGAAGGCTAACACCTACGGATTTTTGACCAAGAAATGGTCTCCACCAGAAATCCAAGAATGTGATCTACGACAAGGAAACATATGTGGGGTGAGGTGTATGAGCCTCTGGTCGACGATCAATGGCCACACAACTCCCATTTTGCCGAAAATAGCCATGAATGACCATTTTCAATAATACCGAAGGCTAACACGTACGAGTTTTTAACCAAGAAATGGTTTCCACCAGAAATCCAAGAATGTAATCTATGGCAAGGAAACATATGTGGGGTGAGGTGTATGAGCCTCTAGTCGATGATAAATGGCCACACAACCCCCATTTTTTATGAAAATAGCCATGAGCGACCTTGAAAATAGCCATGAGCGACCATTTTCAATAATACTAGAGGCTAACACCTACGGATTTTGGACCAAGAAAAGGTCTCCACCAGAAATCCAAGAATGTGATCTATGGCAAGGAAACATATGTGGGGTGAGGTGTATGAGCGTCTGGTCGATGATCAATGGCCACACAACCCCCATTTTTGTCGAAAATAGCCATGAACGACCATTTTCAATAATACCGAAGGCTAACACCTACGGATTTTTGACCAAGAAATG
Organism: Zea luxurians; assembly: GCA_029449295.1. NCBI lineage: Eukaryota > Viridiplantae > Streptophyta > Magnoliopsida > Poales > Poaceae > Zea > Zea luxurians. The sequence goes on from JAOPSE010001365.1 coordinate 103,802, forward strand.
GTCTCCACCAGAAATCCAAGAATGTGATCTATGGCAAGGAAACATATGTGGGGTGAGGTGTATGAGCCTCTAGTCGATGAATAATGGCCACACAACCCCCATTTTTGTCGAAAATAGCCATGAATGACCATTTTCAAAAATACCAAAGGCTAACACGTACGGATTTTTGACCAAGAAATGGTCTCCACCAGAAATCCAAGAATGTGATCTATGGCAAGGAAACATATGTGGGGTAGGTGTACGAGCCTCTGGTCGATGATCAATGGCCACACAACCCCCATTTTTGTCGAAAATAGCCATGAATGACCATTTTCAATAATACCGAAGGCTAACACGTACGAGTTTTTAACCAAGAAATGGTTTCCACCAGAAATCCAAGAATGTAATCTATAGCAAGGAAACATATGTGGGGTGAGGTGTATGAGCCTCTGGTCGATGATCAATGGCCACACAGCCCCCATTTTTTATGAAAATAGCCATGAGCGACCATTTTCAATAATACTAGAGGCTAAGACCTACAGATTTTTAACCAAGAAATGGTCTCCACCAGAAATCCAAGAATGTGATCTACGACAAGGAAACATATGTGGGGTGAGGTGTATGAGCGTCTGGTCGACGATCAATGGCCACACAACCCCCATTTTTGTCGAAAATAGCCATGAACGACCATTTTCAATAATACCAAAGGCTAACACCTACGGATTTTTGACCAAGAAATGGTCGGGGTGAGGTTTACGAGCCTCTGGTCGATGATCAATGGCCACACAGCCCCCATTTTTTATGAAAATAGCCATGAGCGACCTTGAAAATAGCCATGAGCGACCATTTTCAATAATACTAGAGGCTAACACCTACGGATTTTAGACCAAGAAATGGTTTCCACCAGAAATCCAAGAATGTGATCTATGGCAAGGAAACATATGTGGGGTGAGGTGTATGAGCCTCTGGTCCACGATCAATGGCCACACAACCCCCATTTTGCCGAAAATAGCCATGAATGACCATTTTCAATAATACCGAAGGCTAACACCTACGGATTTTTGACCAAGAAATGGTCTCCACCAGAAATCCAAGAATGTGATCTATGGCAAGGAAACATATGTGGGGTGAGGTGTATGAGCCTCTGGTCGACGATCAATGGCCACACAACCCTAATTTTTGTCGAAAATAGCCATGAACGACCATTTTCAATGACACTGAAGGCTAACACCTACGGATTTTTGACCAAGAAATGGTCTCCACCATAAATCCAAGAATGTGATCTATGGCAAGGAAACATATGTGTAGTGAGGTGTATGAGCCTCTGGTCGAAGGTCAATGGCCACACAACCCCCATTTTTGTCGAAAATAGCCATGAATGACCATTTTCAAAAATACCAAAGGCTAACACATTCGGATTTTTGCCCAAGAAATGGTCTCCACCAGAAATCCAAGAATGTGATCTATGGCAAGGAAACATATGTGGGGTGAGGTGTACGAGCCTCTGGTCGATGATCAATTGCCACAGAACCCCCATTTTGCCGAAAATAGCCATGAACGACCATTTTCAATAATACCGAAGGCTAACACCTACGAATTTTTGACCAAGAAATGGTCTCCACCATAAATCCAAGAATGTAATCTATGGCAAGGAAACATATGTGGGGTGAGGTGTATGAGCATCTGGTCGACGATCAATGGCCACACAACCCCCATTTTTGTCGAAAATAGCCATGAACGACCATTTTCAATAATACCGAAGGCTAACACCTACGGATTTTTGACCAAGAAATGGTCTCCACCATAAATCCAAGAATGTGATCTATGGCAAGGAAACATATGTGGGGTGAGGTGTATGAGCGTCTGGTCGATGATCAATGGCCACACAACCCCCATTTTTGTCGAAAATAGCCATGAACGACTATTTTCAATAATATCGAAGGCTAACACGTACGAGTTTTTAACCAAGAAATGGTTTCCACCAGAAATCCAAGAATGTAATCTATGGCAAGGAAACATATGTGGGGTGAGGTTTATGAGCCTCTGGTCGATGATAAATGGCCACACAACCCCAATTTTTTATGAAAATAGCCATGAGCGACCTTGAAAATAGCCATGAGCGACCATTTTCAATAATACTAGAGGCTAACACCTACGGATTTTAGACCAAGAAATGGTCTCCACCAGAAATCCAAGAATGTGATCTATGGCAAGGAAACATATGTGGGGTGAGGTGTATGAGCGTCTGGTCGATGATCAATGGCCACAGAACCCCCATTTTGCCGAAAATAGCCATGAACGACCATTTTCAATAATACCGAAGGCTAACACGTACGGATTTTTGACCAAGAAATGGCCTCCACCAGAAATCCAAGAATGTGATCTATGGCAAGGAAACATATGTGGGGTGAGGTGTATGAGCCTCTGGTCGATGATCAATGGCCACACAACCCCCATTTTTGTCGAAAATAGCCATGAACGACCATTTTCAATAATATCGAAGGCTAACTGGGGGTTGTGTGGCCATTGATCGTCGACCAGAGGCTCATACAGCTCACCCCACATATGTTTCCTTGTCGTAGATCACATTCTTGGATTTCTGGTGGAGACCATTTCTTGGTCAAAAATCCGTAGGTGTTAGCCTTCAATATTATTGAAAATGGTCGATCATGGCTATTTTCGACAAAAATGGGGGTTGTGTGGCCATTGATCATCGACCAGAGGCTCATACACCTCACCCCACATATGTTTCCTTGCCATAGATCACATTCTTGGATTTCTGGTGGAGACCATTTCTTGGTCAAAAATCCGTAGGTGTTAGCCTTCGGTATTATTGAAAATGGTCGTTCATGGCTATTTTCGACAAAAATGGGGGTTGTGTGGCCATTGATCATCGACCAGACGCTCATACACCTCACCCCACATATGTTTCCTTGCCATAGATCACATTCTTGGATTTCTGGTGGAGACCATTTCTTGGTCTAAAATCCGTAGGTGTTAGCCTCTAGTATTATTGAAAATGGTCGTTCATGGCTATTTTCGACAAAAATTAGGGTTGTGTGGCCATTGATCATCGACCAGAGGCTCATACACCTCACCCCACATATGTTTCCTTGCCATAGATCACATTCTTGGATTTCTGGTGGAAACCATTTCTTGGTTAAAAACTCGTACGTGTTAGCCTTCGGTATTATTGAAAATGGTCATTCATGGCTATTTTCGACAAAAATTAGGGTTGTGTGGCCATTGATCGTCGACCAGAGGCTCATACACCTCACCCCACATATGTTTCCTTGTCGTAGATCACATTCTTGGATTTCTGGTGGAGACCATTTCTTGGTCAAAAATCCGTAGGTGTTAGCCTTCGATATTATTGAAAATGGTCGTTCATGGCTATTTTCGGCAAAAATGGGGGTTGTGTGGCCATTGATCATCGACCAGACGCTCATACACCTCACCCCACATATGTTTCCTTGCCATAGATCACATTCTTGGATTTCTGGTGGAGACCATTTCTTGGTCAAAAATCTGTACGTGTTAGCCTTTGGTATTTTTGAAAATGGTCATTAATGGCTATTTTCGACAAAAATGGGGGTTGTGTGGCCATTGATCATCGACTAGAGGCTTATACACCTCACCCCATATATGTTTCCTTGCCATAGATCACATTCTTGGATTTCTGGTGGAGACCATTTCTTGGTCAAAAATCCGTAGGTGTTAGCCTTCGGTATTATTGAAAATGGTCGTTCATGGCTATTTTCGGCAAAATGGGGGTTGTGTGGCCATTGATCGTCGACCAGAGGCTCATACACCTCACCCCACATATGTTTCCTTGTCGTAGATCACATTCTTGGATTTCTGGTGGAGACCATTTCTTGGTAAAAAATCCGTAGGTGTTAGCCTTCGGTATTATTGAAAATGGTCGTTCATGGCTATTTTCGACAAAAATGGGGGTTGTGTGGCCATTGATCATCGACCAGACGCTCATACACCTCACCCCACATATGTTTCCTTGCCATAGATCGCATTCTTGGATTTCTGGTGGAGACCATTTCTTGGTCAAAAATCCGTACGTGTTACCCTTCGGTATGATTGAAAATGGAGGTTGCACAACAACACTGTAGATCATTTTCGGCGGCCCACCTTATTTTCGGCGGCCAGGGTGTAGCCGCCGAAAATTAGAAGTTATTTTCGGCGGCCAGCTCATGCCGCCGAAAATAGTACTAATTTCGGCGGCCTGTGAGGTAGCCGCCGAAAATAGCCCTAATTTCGGCGGCCACCTATCTCGGCCGCCGAAAATTAACGATTAAAAACCGTCCTCCCTCCCTCTGTTCTCTGTCTTTCTCTCTCAATCGCGCGCGCGCTGCTAGCCGGCCGTTCGTCCGCCGCCGTCGCCGCCGTCCCCTGCCGCGCGCGCTCCTGGCCGTCGCCCCTCGCCGGCCACCAAGCCGTGGACGCCGGCCGGCCGCCCCCGCCCTCGGCCCCCGCCGGCCGACAGCCCAGCCCCCACCGTCGGCCTCCGGTGCCGGCCGCCCGAGCGCGCGCGCGCGGTCCGCCCTCGTCGGCCGCCGCCCCCGCCGCGCCGTGGACGACCGCCAACCGTCGTCCGCCCCCGCCAGCCACCCGCGGTCCGCCCTCGCCGGCCACCCCCGCCGCGCCGTTAAGGTATTGTTTTTGTCTATTTTATTTCTTATTTTCGACGGCCTTTTATTTAATTGCCGCCGAAATTAGTATATCGTTGTAATTGTGTTTGTTGATTAGTGCGTTTGATTAATACTATTGTTTAGTATATTTTTGAAATTATATGGTGTATTTTTGGCCATATTTTGTTGTATAATATGTGGTTTATTAATGTATTAGTGGTTTATATATATGTGTTTGTTGATTAATTATATATGTGTTTGTTGATTAGTATTATATGTGGTTTATGTCGTTTAGGAAAGACATATGTACGTGGTATATGTGGTTCATTCTTATATTGTTTAGTGGCAGCGAGGTCATGCTGCCGAATTTTTTTTGGTCCTGCTAGCTTGCTGTGGGTTTAGAACCTATTCTTGCCTATACATATATATAGGACCGAAACCATTAACGTAGTTGAATAATATTTTCACGATATGGTTCGGTTTAACAGTCTCAGGCATGGTTGAAGATCGTGCATGGATGTACAATGGCTGGAGTAGGAATGGACGTCATTCTGATGAGTGGGTAGCCAAGACCAAAGATTTTGTGGACCACGTATTCGCTTTGTCCTTAACCGGCACTGTCAGATGCCCTTGTAGGCGGCACGAAAACAGTATATTTCTTAATAAGGAAAGAGTTAGCCTAGATCTTTGTCAGTTTGGATTTATGCCCGGATATGAGGTGTGGGAACATCATGGTGAGGTAGTACCCAACCGGAATGTAGAAGAGGAGGAGAACAATGATTGGGCTGACGATGATGCGATGCATGAGATGCTAGATTCGCTACGTCCAGAATTCAACCTAAGCTCCGAGGATCCTGCCACACCAGAGGTTTCCAGATTTTTTAAACTACTAAAAGACTCTGAAGAGCCGTTGCATGAACACACAGATGTGAGTATACTCGCTTTTGTGACTCGGCTCATGGCCATTAAGTCCAAGTACTTTTTCTCGAACAATTGTTACAATGAGATTTTAAAGTTATTAGGAGATGTGCTCCCAAAGCCCAATAAGTTGCCTAAAGACATGTACCAATCAAAGACAATTATCAAAGGTCTCGGTATGGATTATGAGAAGATTGATGTGTGCAAAAATAATTGTATGCTTTTCATGAAGGAGCATGCGGAAGAGAAAAAATGTCTGAAATGTGGACAATCTAGATTTGTGGAAGTTGTTAATGATGAGGGTGAGAAGGTGATGACAGATGTTGCACATAAGCAGCTCCGCTACTTGCCACTAACTCCTCGAGTGAAACGGATGTTTCTATCTAAAAAAACCGCTATGCACATGCGATGGCACAAAGAAGGTGTCCGTGATAACGATGACCTAATCGTGCACCCTTCAGATGGGGATGCATGGAAGGCTCTCGACACATTTGATCCCGACTTTGCAGCTGATCCGAGGAATGTTCGAATCGGCCTTGCGACCGATGGCTTCACACCTTTTGGTCAAATGGCATCATCATACTCATGTTGGCCCGTCTTTGTTATTCCATACAACCTTCCACCTTCTCTTTGTATGAAATACGAATTTATATTTCTTTGCTTAATCATTCCTGGCCCAGACTATCCTGGAAAGAACCTCAATGTCATGTTAAAACCCTTGATTGAAGAGTTGAAGGAGCTTTGGAAAGGTGTTGAAGCATACGATGTTTTTACAAAACAGATATTCAAACTTCGAGTTGCGTATTTGTGGTCGGTGCATGACTTCATGGCGTATGCTATTTTTACCGGTTGGAGTACACATGGTAGATTGACATGTCCATATTGCGGTTCAGATACAGATTGCTTCCGTCTTGCTCATGGTGGAAAGATCACTTACTTCGATTGTCATCGACGCTGGTTGCCCAGGAAACACCCCTTCAGGAGCGATAAGAAAAACTTTATAAAGAACACTGTGGTCACCAAAGGTCCGCCTAAACGTCTTAATGCGGCAGAAATATATGCTCAGCTGAACAACCTTGTCCTAAATGAAAAGGGGGACAAGTACGAAGGATTCGGAGTGGACCACAACTGGACACATATATGTGGTCTCTGGGAGCTCCCTTATATGTCGTCATTGATTCTTGTGCACAACATTGATGTCATGCACCAAGAAAGTAATGTTGCTGAAGCCCTCATACACACCTGCATGCATTTTGAAAAAACAAAGGACAATCTGAAAGCTCGAAGAGATCTAGCAATGCTTTGTGACCGACCAACCCAAGTGCTCAATGACAACGGTAAGCCGCCACGTGCCTTGTTCTGTCTTACCTCTAAAGACAAGATCGAGGTAATGAGATGGATGAAAAAAATTAAATTTCCTGATGGTTATGCTGCGGGCTTGAAAAGATCTGTGAATTTGAAAACGGGAAAACTAACTGGGTTAAAGAGCCATGACTTCCATATATTAATGGAGAGGATTATCCCTGTCATGTTTCGTGGTTATATGCCCGACGCCATGTGGCAAGCAATAGCTGAGCTAAGTTATTTCTACAGGCAGATCTGTGCCAAAGAAATAAGTAAAAATATGATGGAGAAGTTGGAGAAACAAATACCAGTGTTGTTATGCAAGCTAGAAAAAATATTCCCACCTGGATTCTTCAATCCAATGGAGCATCTACTTATTCACATTCCATATGAGGCAAAGGTTGGTGGTCCTGTACAATATAGGTGGATGTATCACATTGAACGTGCACTAAAAAACCTGCGAGGCATGGTTCGAAATAAGGCTAGAGTAGAAGGATGCATCGCTGAAGCTTTTTTGCTAAAGGAGGTTTCATACTTCACGAGTGTGTATTTCGCAGAGGAACATAATGTCTATGCTGCTACCATGCGATACAATGTCGATAAGGAACCTCCTGTCAGTGATCTCAACATTTTCCAATGGAGAGGCACAAGTACTAGTAAGGGCACGTTCTACCACCTTAGCATGGATGAAAGAATGTCCGCATTGCTATACATGTACTCTAATATGGAAGAGATGGAGCCATATTTCATGTAAGTCTTTATTTTACCCCTTAATTTCTTTACCAAAGGAGCCATATTTAATTACTTATTTGTCGTACAGTAAGTTCGACGAGGAAAATTGGACTTATTCCCATCAGCCTACAAGCAAACAACTAGATACTATGCGACGACATGGGAGGCAAGGAAGACCTAATTTTGTTGACTGGTTTCGCGAGCATGTAAACTCTTTATATTCCTTACTTTCATGTCATTTAGCCTTTTACGCGAGGTAGTCATTTTAACTGTATATTATTTGCAGTGCACAAAGACTCCTAACATACACGAGGACTTGAGACAGCTATCTTATGGGACGGTCACTTGCAGAACATTTGGTCGATACGATGTGAATGGCTTTCGTTTTCGTTCAGACCAATTTGAAAAGTCTCGTCCTCGTGCAGCCACACGTAACACTGGAGTTCTGACTAGGGCACTCGATGCACTCGGCAGAGAAACTAATTATTATGGCATCATTCAAAACATCCTAGAGTTTAATTTTGCAGGGAACAAACCTTTGAAATTAGTATTCTTTCTATGTGATTGGTTTGACAGCACTAATGGGATTAGACAAAGTCAATATGGTATAACTGAAGTAAAGCACAAGGAACGACTTCGAGGCCATGATAATTTTATCCTTGCACACCAGTGCGAGCAGGTCTACTATATGTCGTACCCAAATCCAAAGTTTGAAGCATGGTGGGTAGTTCATAAGGTGAACCCTAGGGAACGTTTACATACTCCTTGCACTGCTGGTTATCAATTCGAAGACGAACAGGCCGATGAAGTTTATCAAGAAGAAGAATTGCCAACTACTTTTACTATCGATGAGGGTGTTGCACTGAACTCACTAGTCGGAGACCGTAACGATGTCACTACTGATGAATGTGTTGCACCGAAACGAAAACGAAATCCAAGGAACAAAAAAACCACATTGCGAGCTTTGGATCGAAGAAGAGTCCTTGATCGTGATTCTGATGAATTTTGATGTGTAATGCAAAATTTCATAGTATGTGATGTATTATTTGATTTTTTATTAGTTCAATTAATTTAATGGAGCTAATACATTTAATGTTTTTCTATTGAACAGGATGAGTGGTAGGAAACCAAAGCGCACTGCTAGGGGGTTTCTTAATGCGGCGAGCAGGATACTCCCTGGTGCACGTTCCCTTTTCCAAGGGAGTTCTTCTAGCCAGAGCAGACAGGAGGCGTTGCTGAGACACGCTCGGCCAGAACTACGTGATACACCAATCGCTCTACAACGGAGTACCGATGTAAATGTTTATGTAATTCATCTTATGTAAATGTTTATGTAAATTTTTACGTGTATCTATTTCATGTCCATAGGAAGAGGAGGATGACGAGGAGGAGGTGCAACACCATGAGGAGGAGGACGAGCAGGCCCATGAGGAGGAGGACGAGGTGGGCATAGATGCTGAGGCGGATGACGATGCCACCGAGGCTCCTGTCGTTCGACGAAGGGGCACTCGGAAGGGCCACTTTGTCCTACCTCCGTCAGCGCCTGCACAATCTGAAGCTCGAGTACTGATCATCCCGGTTGGTGATAGGTACTCACGTTTGGCCACTTTGTTCTTACTTATTTGTTTATTTTACACTATATATATGACATGACTTTCTATTTTTTTTGTCATGCAGCCAATGGGAAGACACGTCATTTGACGGTCGAGGTCACCATAGACAGGTTAATCAAGTCTTAGGTAACCTCTGTCGTCTACATAACCCAGGAATTGTCACCGACCAGAAAGGTGTGGTGGTTCCTTGCACTAGCTGGTCGCACTTCGCACTAGCTCCACATGCTACATATGGAACAGCTCAAGGCGCCGTGAAGCACGACTTTTGGGTAATTTTTTCAAACTAACATTTATTAGTTGTTTCAACCTAACATTTATTAGTTTTTTTGAACTAATTTTATTTTCGATGTTGGACAGAGACGCTATCGTGTGGAACCTGAGGCTCAAGAGCATGCAGACCGAGTATTAGAGAACAATGCGAAGAAGGTGTGCAGGGATGCATTTTCCAATGCTCGTCTACAGGTTGTGAACGCGTACATGAAGCGCCGAGGTCATTCTATCAACAACTTTCGACAATATTCAGATGTCTACTTGACTGTAGACCAGTACATGGAGGTAAAAATCTAATTTAACAGCTCATTCAGATGTGAATGTAATTTTGAGCTAACGCTTTATATGCAGGTAACTCTTCCATGGATGGAACACCGGCCGCAGGCTTACAAGGCTTTGTGTGAGATATGGGCTTCGCCCGAGTGGATTGAGAAGTCAAACAGAAATCGACATAGGCAGCGCCATCAGCAGGACGAGGACGATGATGAGGCCGTAGTCAACCATACCTATGGGGCTGATGGACACATTCGGTTGGCTAAGCGAATGGTGAGTATGTTGTATTCTGTTTTACTCATAAATGAAACCAGATTGAACTCATATATTTGCAGGAGGCTCAAACTGGAGTTGTCCCGAGCCCAATCGATGTTTATAGGAGAGGGCATCGAGCGAAAAACAGTGAAATCTCCGACGAGCTGTGTAGTCAAACGGCCGTTGAGCGTATGGTTAGTTGTTGTTAGGATTAATGTTTTCTTGCCATATAGCTATAAATTACATGTGTGCTGAACCTTCTTATTGTATTGCAGGAGACATACGGGCAGGAGATGGTTAGGAAGTATGGAGAAGACTACGATTGGCGAGGAGCACCTACCATCGACGCTGAAGTTGTGCATTCACTTGGAGGCAAGGCGCATGGACGGTATGAACTTGTGAATTGTTTTCAATAATATTGGAACTACGACCGAATAGCTAATTTTCTTGTTCTTCAAGATATTCTATGTTTACCGGTGTTATCGATTCGACGGAGTTGCGTTCTCGTGGCGGCTCTTCGTCGCAGGCGGGCTGTGGTAGTAGCAGCCGTAGTCGCCGCTCTGTATCTAGCATGGAGGAAGCTATGAGGGAGCAGCAAGAAAAGTTTCGTGAAGAGCTGCGGCAACAACAAATGAGATTTCTCCAACAGCAATCAGAGTACATGGCTGCTTACAACGCACAGGCGCAACAAGCAATGAACGTGAGTGTCTTATTTATTCTCAACACGCTCGATATTGGTTCTATAACTAATATATTATATTTGCAACAGTCTTGGTTTCCACAGCAGGCACAGCAGGAACCATTTGTTTTCCCTTAGTTTCAGCCGCCGATGCCTCAGTGGGGATTACATGCTCCACCACCTCCACCTCCACCTCAGGTGCTTCAATTTAGTCAAGACTTGTCGTTTATATCAACATAATTTGAAATCTTTACTAAACTTGATTTTGTAGGGATCCGGGGTCATGGGCCACAACACGCCACCACCGGTCATACCAGCACCAGGAGGAGCTTATGCAGGGGAGGGAGCTGATGCAGGAGAGGTTAGTCTGATAAACAATTTGTTTGAATAGTCGTTATACATGTAACCGATGCCGTTATTAATGTCTTCTTTTTTCTTTAGGATCGAAACCCGTTACACGACTTCGTCGACCAGTTCTTCGCTTCTGGAGGTAGTGGACACAACTCCAACGACCCAAATATGTGATTAAGTTAGCTTTGTGCCGCACTGTGTTATAATGAAATATTTGTGGATTTTATGTTTGTATGGACTATTTGTGGACTTTATATTTGTATGGACTCAAGTTTTATGTTGTGAACTCAAGTATGAATTTTCTGTTATTGTATGAAATTTCTGGTATTGTATGAAATTTCTGGTATTGTATGAATTTTGTATGAAATTCTGTTATTTTTCGCATTTTTCAATTTTTTTTGCTCTGAAATTAGTAATTTTCGGCGGCCTCCCTGGCCGCCGAAAATAACTATATTATTTTCGGCGGTATTAATTTCTGGCGGCTGACTACGTGGCCGCCGAAAATAACAGCTTATTTTGGGCGGCCACGTAGTCAGCCGCCGAAAATAAGCTATTTTCGGTGGCCAGGCTCTGGCCGCCGAAAATAAAGCCTTATTTTCGGCCTATTTTTTTTGGCGGCCAGGCACCGCCGAAAATAAGCCCTTTGCCGCCGAAAATAAGTTATTTTCGGCGGCAATGGGCTTATTTTCGGCGGCTTCTGGCCGCCGAAAATGCCTGTAGCTGCCGTAGTGTTGTGTGACCATTGATCATCGACCAGAGGCTCATACACCTCACCCCACATATGTTTCCTTGTCGTAGATCACATTCTTGGATTTCTGGTGGAGACCATTTCTTGGTCAAAAATCCGTAGGTGTTAGCCTTCGATATTATTGAAAATAGTCGTTCATGGCTATTTTCGACAAAAATGGGGGTTGTGTGGCCATTGATCATCGACCAGAGGCTCATACACCTCACCCCACATATGTTTCCTTGCCATAGATCACATTCTTGGATTTCTGGTGGAGACCATTTCTTGGTCAAAAATCCGTAGGTGTTAGCCTTCGGTATTATTGAAAATGGTCGTTCATGGCTATTTTCGACAAAAGTGGGGGTTGTGTGGCCATTGATCATCGACCAGACGCTCATACACCTCACTACACATATGTTTCCTTGCCATAGATCACATTCTTGGATTTATGGTGGAGACCATTTCTTGGTCAAAAATCCGTAGGTGTTAGCCTTCGGTATTATTGAAAATGGTCGTTCATGGCTATTTTCGACAAAATGGGGGTTGTGTGGCAATTGATCATCGACTAGAGGCTCATACACCTCACCCCACATATGGTTCCTTGCCATAGATCACATTCTTGGATTTCTGGTGGAGACCATTTCTTGGGCAAAAATCCGAATGTGTTAGCCTTTGGTATTTTTGAAAATGGTCATTCATGGCTATTTTCGACAAAAATGGGGGTTGTGTGGCCATTGATCTTCGACCAGAGGCTCATACACCTCACTACACATATGTTTCCTTGCCATAGATCACATTCTTGGATTTATGGTGGAGACCATTTCTTGGTCAAAAATCCGTAGGTGTTAGCCTTCAGTGTCATTGAAAATGGTCGTTCATGGCTATTTTCGACAAAAATTAGGGTTGTGTGGCCATTGATCGTCGACCAGAGGCTCATACACCTCACCCCACATATGTTTGCTTGCCATAGATCACATTCTTGGATTTCTGGTGGAAACCATTTCTTGGTCTAAAATCCGTAGGTGTTAGCCTCTAGTATTATTGAAAATGGTCGCTCATGGCTATTTTCAAGGTCGCTCATGGCTATTTTCATAAAAAATGGGGGTTGTGTGGCCATTGATCATCGACCAGAGGCTCGTAAACCTCACCCCGACCATTTCTTGGTCAAAAATCCGTAGGTGTTAGCCTTTGGTATTATTGAAAATGGTCGTTCATGGCTATTTTCGACAAAAATGGGGGTTGTGTGGCCATTGATCGTCGACCAGACGCTCATACACCTCACCCCACATATGTTTCCTTGTCGTAGATCACATTCTTGGATTTCTGGTGGAGACCATTTCTTGGTTAAAAATCCGTAGGTCTTAGCCTCTAGTATTATTGAAAATGGTCGCTCATGGCTATTTTCATAAAAAATGGGGGCTGTGTGGCCATTGATCATCGACCAGAGGCTCATACACCTCACCCCACATATGTTTCCTTGCCATAGATTACATTCTTGGATTTCTGGTGGAAACCATTTCTTGGTTAAAAACTCGTACGTGTTAGCCTTCGGTATTATTGAAAATGGTCATTCATGGCTATTTTCGACAAAAATGGGGGTTGTGTGTCCATTGATCATCGACCAGAGGCTCATACACCTCACCCCACATATGTTTCCTTGCCATAGATCACATTCTTGGATTTCTGGTGGAGACCATTTCTTGGTCAAAAATCCGTACGTCTTAGCCTTTGGTATTTTTGAAAATGGTCATTCATGGCTATTTTCGACAAAAATGGGGGTTGTGTGGCCATTGATCATCGACTAGAGGCTCATACACCTCACCCCACATATGTTTCCTTGCCATAGATCACATTCTTGGATTTCTGGTGGAGACCATTTCTTGGTCAAAAATCCGTAGGTGTTAGCCTTCGGTATTATTGAAAATGGTCGTTCATGGCTATTTTCGACTAAAATGGGGGTTGTGTGGCCATTGATCATCGACTAGACGCTCATACACCTCACCCCACATATGTTTCCTTGCCATAGATCACATTCTTGGATTTCTGGTGGAGACCTTTTCTTGTTCCAAAATCCTGTAGGTGTTAGCCTCTAGTATTATTGAAAATGGTCGCTCATGGCTATTTTCAAGGTCGCTCATGGCTATTTTCATAAAAAATGGGGGTTGTGTGGCCATTTATCATCGACTAGAGGCTCATACACCTCACCCCACATATGTTTCCTTGCCATAGATTACATTCTTGGATTTCTGGTGGAAACCATTTCTTGGTTAAAAACTCGTACGTGTTAGCCTTCGGTATTATTGAAAATGGTCATTCATGGCTATTTTCGGCAAAATGGGGGTTGTGTGGCCATTGATCGTCGACCAGAGGCTCATACACCTCACCCCACATATGTTTCCTTGTCGTAGATCACATTCTTGGATTTCTGGTGGAGACCATTTCTTGGTCAAAAATCCGTAGGTGTTAGCCTTCGATATTATTGAAAATGGTCATTCATGGCTATTTTCGGCAAAATGGGGGTTGTGTGGCCATTGATCGTCGACCAGAGGCTCATACACCTCACCCCACATATGTTTCCTTGTCGTAGATCACATTCTTGGATTTCTGGTGGAGACCATTTCTTGGTCAAAAATCCGTAGGTGTTAGCCTTCGATATTATTGAAAATGGTCGTTCATGGCTATTTTCGACAAAAATGGGGGTTGTGTGGCCAATGATCATCGACCAGAGGCTCATACACCTCACCCCACATATGTTTCCTTGCCATAGATCACATTCTTGGATTTCTGGTGGAGACCATTTCTTGGTCAAAAATCCGTAGGTGTTAGCCTTCGGTATTATTGAAAATGGTCGTTCATGGCTATTTTCGACAAAAAATGGGGGTTGTGTGGCCATTGATCATCGACCAGACGCTCATACACCTCACCCCACATATGTTTCCTTGCCATAGATCACATTCTTGGATTTCTGGTGGAGACCATTTCTTGGTCTAAAATCCGTAGGTGTTAGCCTCTAGTATTATTGAAAATGGTCGCTCATGGCTATTTTCAAGGTCGCTCATGGCTATTTTCATAAAAAATGGGGGTTGTGTGGCCATTTATCATCGACTAGAGGCTCATAAACCTCACCCCACATATGTTTCCTTGCCATAGATCACATTCTTGGATTTCTGGTGGAGACCATTTCTTGGTCAAAAATCCGTAGGTGTTAGCCTTCGGTATTATTGTAAATGATCGTTCATGGCTATTTTCGACAAAAATGGGGGTTGTGTGGCCATTGATCATCGACCAGAGGCTCGTCCACCTCACCCCCCATATGTTTCCTTGCAATAGATCACATTCTAGGATTTCTGGTGGAGACCATTTCTTGGTCTAAAATCCGTAGGTGTTAGCCTCTAGTATTATTGAAAATGGTCGCTCATGGCTATTTTCAAGGTCGCTCATGGCTATTTTCATAAAAAATGGGGGTTGTGTGGCCATTTATCATCGACTAGAGGCTCATAGACCTCACCCCACATATGTTTCCTTGCCATAGATTACATTCTTGGATTTCTGGTGGAAACCATTTCTTGGTTAAAAACTCGTACGTGTTAGCCTTCGGTATTATTGAAAATGGTCATTCATGGCTATTTTCGGCAAAATGGGGGTTGTGTGGCCATTGATCGTCGACCAGAGGCTCATACACCTCACCCCACATATGTTTCCTTGTCGTAGATCACATTCTTGGATTTCTGGTGGAGACCATTTCTTGGTCAAAAATCCGTAGGTGTTAGCCTTCGGTATTATTGAAAATGGTCGTTCATGGCTATTTTCGACAAAATGGGGGTTGTGTGGCAATTGATCATCGACCAGAGGCTCATACACCTCACCCCACATATGTTTCCTTGCCATAGATCACATTCTTGGATTTCTGGTGGAGACCATTTCTTGGTCAAAAATGCGTACGTGTTAGCCTTTGGTATTTTTGAAAATGGTCATTCATGGCTATTTTCGACAAAAATGGGGGTTGTGTGGCCATTGATCATCAACTAGAGGCTCATACACCTCACCCCACATATGTTTCCTTGCCATAGATCACATTCTTGGATTTCTGGTGGAGACCATTTCTTGGTCAAAAATCCGTAGGTGTTAGCCTTCGGTATTATTGTAAATGGTCATTCATGGCTATTTTCGACAAAAATGGGGGTTGTGTGGCCATTGATCATCGACCAGAGGCTCATACACCTCACCCCACATATGTGTCCTTGCCATAGATCACATTCTTGGATTTCTGGTGGAGACCATTTCTTGGTCAAAAATCCGTAGGTCTTAGCCTCTAGTATTATTGAAAATGGTCTCTCATGGCTATTTTCATAAAAATTGGGGGTTGTGTGGCCATTGATCATCGACCAGAGGCTCGTACACCTCACCCCACATATGTTTCCTTGCCATAGATCACATTCTTGGATTTCTGGTGGAGACCATTTCTTGGTCAAAAATCCGTAGGTGTTAGCCTTCGATATTATTGAAAATGGTCGTTCATGGCTATTTTCGACAAAAATGGGGGTTGTGTGGCCATTGATCATCGACCAGAGGCTCATACACCTCACCCCACATATGTTTCCTTGCCATAGATCACATTCTTGGATTTATGGTGGAGACCATTTCTTGGTCAAAAATCCGTAGGTCTTAGCCTCTAATATTATTGAAAATGGTCGCTCATGGCTATTTTCATAAAAAATGGGGGTTGTGTGGCCATTTATCATCGACTAGAGGCTCATAAATCTCACCCCACATATGTTTCCTCGCCATAGATCACATTCTTGGATTTCTGGTGGAGACCATTTCTTGGTCAAAAATCCGTAGGTGTTAGCCTTCGGTATTATTGAAAATGGTCGTTCATGGCTATTTTCGACAAAAATGGGGGTTGTGTGGCCATTGATCATCGACCAGACGCTCATACACCTCACCCCACATATGTTTCCTTGCCATTGATCACATTCTTGGATTTCTGGTGGAGACCATTTCTTGGTCTAAAATCCGTAGGTGTTAGCCTCTAGTATTATTGAAAATGGTCGCTCATGGCTATTTTCAAGGTCGCTCATGGCTATTTTCATAAAAATGGGGGTTGTGTGGCCATTTATCATCGACTAGAGGCTCATAAACCTCACCCCACATATGTTTCCTTGCCATAGATTACATTCTTGGATTTCTGGTGGAAACCATTTCTTGGTTAAAAACTCGTACGTGTTAGCCTTCGGTATTATTGAAAATGGTCATTCATGGCTATTTTCGGCAAAATGGGGGTTGTGTGGCCATTGATCGTCGACCAGAGGCTCATACACCTCACCCCACATATGTTTCCTTGTCGTAGATCACATTCTTGGATTTCTGGTGGAGACTATTTCTTGGTCAAAAATCCGTAGGTGTTAGCCTTCGATATTATTGAAAATGGTCGTTCATGGCTATTTTCGACAAAAATGGGGGTTGTGTGGCCATTGATCATCGACCATAGGCTCATACACCTCACCCCACATATGTTTCCTTGCCATAGATCACATTCTTGGATTTCTGGTGGAGACCATTTCTTGGTCAAAAATCCGTAGGTGTTAGCCTTCGGTATTATTGTAAATGGTCATTCATGGCTATTTTCGTCAAAAATGGGGGTTGTGTGGCCATTGATCATCGACGAGAGGCTCATACACCTCACCCCACATATGTTTCCTTGCCATAGATCACATTCTTGGATTTCTGGTGGAGACCATTTCTTGGTCAAAAATCCGTAGGTCTTAGCCTCTAGTATTATTGAAAATGGTCGCTCATGGCTATTTTCATAAAAAATGTGGGTTGTGTGGCCATTGATCATCGACCAAGCCATGAACGACCATTTTCAAAAATACCAAAGGCTAACACGTACGGATTTTTGACCAAGAAATGGTCTCCACCAGAAATCCAAGAATGTGATCTATGGCAAGGAAACATATGTGGGGTGAGGTTTATGAACCTCTAGTCGATGAAAATGGCCACACAACCCCCATTTTTTATGAAAATAGCCATGAGCGACCTTGAAAATAGCCATGAGCGACCATTTTCAATAATACTAGAGGCTAACACCTACGGATTTTAGACCAAGAAATGGTCCCCACCAGAAATCCAAGAATGCGATCTATGGCAAGGAAACATATGTGGGGTGAGGTGTATGAGCGTCTGGTCGATGATCAATGGCCACACAACCCCCATTTTTGTCGAAAATAGCCATGAACGACCATTTTCAATAATACCGAAGGCTAACACCTACAGATTTTTGACCAAGAAATGGTCTCCACCAGAAATCCTAGAATGTGATCTATGGCAAGGAAACATATGTGGGGTGAGGTGTATGAGCCTCTGGTCGATGATCAATGGCCACACAACCCCCATTTTTGTCGAAAATAGCCATGAACGACCATTTTCAATAATATCGAAGGCTAACACCTACGGATTTTTGACCAAGAAATGGTCTCCACCAGAAATCCAAGAATGTGATCTACGACGAGGAAACATATGTGGGGTGAGGTGTATGAGCCTCTGGTCGACAATCAATGGCCACAGAACCCCCATTTTGCCGAAAATAACCATGAGCAACCATTTTCAATAATACCGAAGGCTAACACGTACGAGTTTTTAACCAAGAAATGGTCTCCACCAGAAATCCAAGAATGTGATCTATGGCAAGGAAACATATGTGGGGTGAGGTGTATGAGCCTCTGGTCGATGATCAATGGCCACACAACCCCCATTTTTGTCGAAAATAGCCATGAACGACCATTTTCAATAATACCGAAGGCTAACACCTACGGATTTTTGACCAAGAAATGGTCTCCACCAGAAATCCAAGAATGTGATCTATGGCAAGGAAACATATGTGGGGTGAGGTGTACGAGCCTCTGGTCGATGATCAATGGCCACAGAACCCCCATTTTGCCGAAAATAGCCATGAACGACCATTTTCAATAATACCGAAGGCTAACACCTACGGATTTTTGACCAAGAAATGGTCTCCACCAGAAATCCAAGAATGTGATCTATGGCAAGGAAACATATGTGGGGTGAGGTGTACGAGCCTCTGGTCGATGATCAATGGCCACAGAACCCCCATTTTGCCGAAAATAGCCATGAACGACCATTTTCAATAATACCGAAGGCTAACACGTACGAGTTTTTGACCAAGAAATGGTCTCCACCAGAAATCCAAGAATGTGATCTATGGCAAGGAAACATATGTGGGGTGAGGTGTATGAGCCTCTGGTCGATGATCAATGGCCACACAACCACCATTTTTGTCGAAAATAGCCATGAACGACCATTTTCAATAATATCGAAGGCTAACACCTACGGTTTTTTGACCAAGAAATGGTCTCCACCAGAAATCCAAGAATGTGATCTACAACAAGGAAACATATGTGGGGTGAGGTGTATGAGCCTCTGGTCGACGATCAATGGCCACACAACCCCCATTTTGCCGAAAATAGCCATGAATGACCATTTTCAATAATACTGAAGGCTAACACGTACGCGTTTTTAACCAAGAAATGGTTTCCACCAGAAATCCAAGAATGTAATCTATGGCAAGGAAACAAATGTGGGGTGAGGTGTATGAGCGTCTGGTCGATGATCAATGGCCACACAACCCCCATTTTTGTCGAAAATAGCCATGAACGACCATTTTCAATAATACCGAAGGCTAACACCTACGGATTTTTGACCAAGAAATGGTCTCCACCAGAAATCCAAGAATGTGATCTATGGCAAGGAAACATATGTGGGGTGAGGTGTATGAGCCTCTAGTCGATGATCAATGGCCACACAACCCCCATTTTTGTCGAAAATAGCCATGAATGACCATTTTCAAAAATACCAAAGGCTAACACGTATGGATTTTTGACCAAGAAATGGTCTCCACCAGGAATCCAAGAATGTGATCTATGGCAAGGAAACATATGTGGGGTGAGGTGTATGATCCTCTGGTCGGTGATCAATGGCCACACAACCCCCATTTTGCCGAAAATAGCCATGAACGACTATTTTCAATAATACCGAAGGCTAACACGTACGAGTTTTTAACCAAGAAATGGTCTCCACCAGAAATCCAAGAATGTGATCTATGGCAAGGAAACATATGTGGGGTGAGGTTTATGAGCCTCTAGGTGATGATAAATGGCCACACAACCCCCATTTTTTATGAAAATAGCCATGAGCGACCATTTTCAATAATACTAGAGGCTAAGACCTACGGATTTTAGACCAAGAAATGGTCTCCACCAGAAATCCAAGAATGTGATCTATGGCAAGGAAACATATGTGGGGTGAGGTGTATGAGCATCTGGTCGATGATCAATGGCCACACACCCCCATTTTTGTCGAAAATAGCCATGAACGACCATTTTCAATAATACCGAAGGCTAACACCTACGGATTTTTGACCAAGAAATGGTCTCCACCAGAAATCCAAGAATGTGATCTATGGCAAGGAAACATATGTGGGGTGAGGTGTATGAGCCTCTAGTCGATGATCAATGGCCACACAACCCCCATTTTTGTCGAAAATAGCCATGAACGACCATTTTCAATAATACCGAAGGCTAACACCTACGGATTTTTGACCAAGAAATGGTCTCCACCAGAAATCCAAGAATGTGATCTATGGCAAGGAAACATATGTGGGGTGAGGTGTATGAGCCTCTGGTCGATGATCAATGGCCACACAACCCCCATTTTGCCGAAAATAGCCATGAATGACCATTTTCAATAATACCGAAGGCTAACACGTACGAGTTTTTAACCAAGAAATGGTTTCCACCAGAAATCCAAGAATGTAATCTATGGCAAGGAAACATATGTGGGGTGAGGTTTATGAGCCTCTAGTCGATGATAAATGGCCACACAACCCCCATTTTTTATGAAAATAGCCATGAGCGACCTTGAAAATAGCCATGAGCGACCATTTTCAATAATACTAGAGGCTAACACCTACGGATTTTAGACCAAGAAATGGTCTCCACCAGAAATCCAAGAATGTGATCTATGGCAAGGAAACATATGTGGGGTGAGGTGTATGAGCGTCTGGTCGATGATCAATGGCCACACAACCCCCATTTTTGTCGAAAATAGCCATGAATGACCATTTTCAATAATACCGAAGGCTAACACCTACGGATTTTTGACCAAGAAATGTCTGCACCAGAAATCCAAGAATGTGATCTATGGCAAGGAAACATATGTGGGGTGAGGTGTATGAGCCTCTAGTCGATGATCAATGGCCACACAACCCCCATTTTTGTCGAAAATAGCCATGAATGACCATTTTCAAAAATACCAAAGGCTAACACGTACGGATTTTTAACCAAGAAATGGTCTCCACCAGAAATCCAAGAATGTGATCTATGGCAAGGAAATATATGTGGGGTGAGGTGTACGAGCCTCTGGTTGATGATCAATGGCCACACAACCCCCATTTTGCCGAAAATAGCCATGAATGACCATTTTCAATAATACCGAAGGCTAACACGTACGAGTTTTTAACCAAGAAATGGTTTCCACCAGAAATCCAAGAATGTAATCTATGGCAAGGAAACATATGTGGGGTGAGGTTTATGAGCCTCTAGTCGATGAGAAATGGCCACACAACCCCCATTTTTTATGAAAATAGCCATGAGCGACCTTGAAAATAGCCATGAGCGACCATTTTCAATAATACTAGAGGCTAACACCTACGGATTTTAGAACAAGAAATGGTCTTCACCAGAAATCAAAGAATGTGATCTATGGCAAGGAAACATATGTGGGGTGAGGTGTATGAGCGTCTGGTCGATGATCAATGGCCACACAACCCCCATTTTTGTCGAAAATAGCCATGAACGACCATTTTCAATAATACCGAAGGCTAACACCTACGGATTTTTGACCAAGAAATGGTCTCCACCAAAAATCCAAGAATGTGATCTATGGCAAGGAAACATATGTGGGGTGAGGTGTATGAGCCTCTGGTCGACGATCAATGGCCACACAACCCTAATTTTTGTCGAAAATAGCCATGAACGACCATTTTCAATGACACTGAAGGCTAACACCTACGGATTTTTGACCAAGAAATGGTCTCCACCATAAATCCAAGAATGTGATCTATGGCAAGGAAACATATGTGTAGTGAGGTGTATGAACCTCTGGTCGAAGATCAATGGCCACACAACCCCCATTTTTGTCGAAAATAGCCATGAATGACCATTTTCAAAAATACCAAAGGCTAACACGTACGGATTTTTGACCAAGAAATGGTCTCCACCAGAAATCCAAGAATGTGATCTATGGCAAGGAAACATATGTGGGGTGAGGTGTACGAGCCTCTGGTCGATAATGAATGGTCACACAACCCCCATTTTGCCGAAAATAGCCATGAACGACCATTTTCAATAATACCGAAGGCTAACACGTACGAGTTTTTAACCAAGAAATGGTCTCCACCAGAAATCCAAGAATGTGATCTATGGCAAGGAAACATATGTGGGGCGAGGTTTATGAGCCTCTAGTCGATGATAAATGGCCACACAACCCCCATTTTTTATGAAAATAGCCATGAGCGACCTTGAAAATAGCCATGAGCGACCATTTTCAATAATACTAGAGGCTAACACCTATGGATTTTAGACCAAGAAATGGTCTCCACCAGAAATCCAAGAATGTGATCTATGGCAAGGAAACATATGTGGGGTGAGGTGTATGAGCGTCTGGTCGATGATCAATGGCCACACAACCCCCATTTTTGTCGAAAATAGCCATGAACGACAATTTTCAATAATACCGAAGGCTAACACCTACGGATTTTTGACCAAGAAATGGTCTCCACCAGAAATCCAAGAATGTGATCTATGGCAAGGAAACATATGTGGGGTGAGGTGTATGAGCCTCTGGTCGATGATCAATGGCCACACAACCCCCATTTTTGTCGAAAATAGCCATGAACGACCATTTTCAATAATACTGAAGGCTAACACCTACAGATTTTTGACCAAGAAATGGTCTCCACCAGAAATCCAAGAATGTGATCTATGGCAAGGAAACATATGTGGGGTGAGGTGTATGAGCGTCTGGTCGATGATCAATGGCCACACAACCCCCATTTTTGTCGAAAATAGCCATGAATGACCATTTACAATAATACCGAAGGCTAACACCTACGGATTTTTGACCAAGAAATGGTCGCCACCAGAAATCCAAGAATGTGATCTATGGCAAGGAAACATATGTGGGGTGAGGTGTACGAGCCTCTGGTTGATGATAAATGGCCACACAACCCCCATTTTGCCGAAAATAGCCATGAATGACCATTTTCAATAATACCGAAGGCTAACACGTTCGAGTTTTTAACCAAGAAATGGTTTCCACCAGAAATCCAAGAATGTAATCTATGGCAAGGAAACATATGTGGGGTGAGGTTTATGAGCCTCTAGTCGATGATAAATGGCCACACAACCCCCATTTTTTATGAAAATAGCCATGAGCGACCTTGAAAATAGCCATGAGCGACCATTTTCAATAATACTAGAGGATAACACCTACGGATTTTAGACCAAGAAATGGTCTCCACCAGAAATCCAAGAATGTGATCTATGGCAAGGAAACATATGTGGGGTGAGGTGTATGAGCGTCTGGTCGATGATCAATGGCCACACAACCCCCATTTTTTATGAAAATAGCCATGAGCGACCATTTTCAATAATACCGAAGGCTAACACCTACGGATTTTTGACCAAGAAATGGTCTCCACCATAAATCCAAGAATGTGATCTATGGCAAGGAAACATATGTGGGGTGAGGTGTATGAGCCTCTGGTCGACGATCAATGGCCACACAACCCCCATTTTTTTCGAAAATAGCCATGAATGACCATTTACAATAATATCGAAGGCTAACACCTACGGATTTTTGACCAAGAAATGGTCTCCACCAGAAATCCAAGAATGTGATCTATGGCAAGGAAACATATGTGGGGTGAGGTGTATGAGCCTCTGGTCGATGATCAATGGCCACACAACCCCCATTTTTGTCGAAAATAGCCATGAACGACCATTTTCAATAATATCGAAGGCTAACACCTACGGATTTTTGACCAAGAAATGGTCTCCACCAGAAATCCAAGAATGTGATCTACGACAAGGAAACATATGTGGGGTGAGGTGTATGAGCCTCTGGTCGACGATCAATGGCCACACAACCCCCATTTTGCCGAAAATAGCCATGAATGACCATTTTCAATAATACCGAAGGCTAACACGTACGAGTTTTTAACCAAGAAATGGTTTCCACCAGAAATCCAAGAATGTAATCTATGGCAAGGAAACATATGTGGGGTGAGGTTTATGAGCCTCTAGTCGATGATAAATGGCCACACAACCCCCATTTTTTATGAAAATAGCCATGAGCGACCTTGAAAATAGCCATGAGCGACCATTTTCAATAATACTAGAGGCTAACACCTACGGATTTTAGACCAAGAAATGGTCTCCACCAGAAATCCAAGAATGTGATCTATGGCAAGGAAACATATGTGGGGTGAGGTGTATGAGCGTCTGGTCGATGATCAATGGCCACACAACCCCCATTTTTGTCGAAAATAGCCATGAACGACCATTTTCAATAATACCGAAGGCTAACACCTACGGATTTTTGACCAAGAAATGGTCTCCACCAGAAATCCAAGAATGTGATCTATGGCAAGGAAACATATGTGGGGTGAGGTGTATGAGCCTCTGGTCGACGATCAATGGCCACACAACCCTAATTTTTGTCGAAAATAGCCATGAACGACCATTTTCAATGACACTGAAGGCTAACACCTACGGATTTTTGACCAAGAAATGGTCTCCACCATAAATCCAAGAATGTGATCTATGGCAAGGAAACATATGTGTAGTGAGGTGTATGAGCCTCTGGTCGAAGATCAATGGCCACACAACCCCCATTTTTGTCGAAAATAGCCATGAATGACCATTTTCAAAAATACCAAAGGCTAACACGTACGGATTTTTGACCAAGAAATGGTCTCCACCAGAAATCCAAGAATGTGATCTATGGCAAGGAAACATATGTGGGGTGAGGTGTATGAGCCTCTGGTCGATGATCAATGGCCACACAACCCCCATTTTTGTCGAAAATAGCCATGAACGACCATTTTCAATAATATCGAAGGCTAACACCTACGGATTTTTGACCAAGAAATGGTCTCCACCAGAAATCCAAGAATGTGATCTACGACAAGGAAACATATGTGGGGTGACGTGTATGAGCCTCTGGTCGACGATCAATGGCCACACAACCCCCATTTTGCCGAAAATAGCCATGAATGACCATTTTCAATAATACCGAAGGCTAACACGTACGAGTTTTTAACCAAGAAATGGTTTCCACCAGAAATCCAAGAATGTAATCTATGGCAAGGAAACATATGTGGGGTGAGGTTTATGAGCCTCTAGTCGATGATAAATGGCCACACAACCCCCATTTTTTATGAAAATAGCCATGAGCGACCTTGAAAATAGCCATGAGCGACCATTTTCAATAATACTAGAGGCTAACACCTACGGATTTTAGACCAAGAAATGGTCTCCACCAGAAATCCAAGAATGTGATCTATGGCAAGGAAACATATGTGGGGTGAGGTGTATGAGCGTCTGGTCGATGATCAATGGCCACACAACCCCCATTTTTGTCGAAAATAGCCATGAACGACCATTTTCAATAATACCGAAGGCTAACACCTACGGATTTTTGACCAAGAAATGGTCTCCACCAGAAATCCAAGAATGTGATCTATGGCAAGGAAACATATGTGGGGTGAGGTGTATGAGCCTCTGGTCGACGATCAATGGCCACACAACCCTAATTTTTGTCGAAAATAGCCATGAACGATCATTTTCAATGACACTGAAGGCTAACACCTACGGATTTTTGACCAAGAAATGGTCTCCACCATAAATCCAAGAATGTGATCTATGGCAAGGAAACATATGTGTAGTGAGGTGTATGAGCCTCTGGTCGAAGATCAATGGCCACACAACCCCCATTTTTGTCGAAAATAGCCATGAATGACCATTTTCAAAAATACCAAAGGCTAACACGTACGGATTTTAGACCAAGAAATGGTCTCCACAGAAATCCAAGAATGTGATCTATGGCAAGGAAACATATGTGGGGTGAGGTGTATGAGCCTCTGGTCGATGATCAATGGCCACACAACCCCCATTTTTGTCGAAAATAGCCATGAACGACCATTTTCAATAATATCGAAGGCTAACACCTACGGATTTTTGACCAAGAAATGGTCTGCCACCAGAAATCCAAGAATGTGATCTACGACAAGGAAACATATGTGGGGTGAGGTGTATGAGCCTCTGGTCGACGATCAATGGCCACACAACCCCCATTTTGCCGAAAATAGCCATGAATGACCATTTTCAATAATACCGAAGGCTAACACGTACGAGTTTTTAACCAAGAAATGGTTTCCACCAGAAATCCAAGAATGTAATCTATGGCAAGGAAACATATGTGGGGTGAGGTTTATGAGCCTCTAGTCGATGATAAATGGCCACACAACCCCCATTTTTTATGAAAATAGCCATGAGCGACCTTGAAAATAGCCATGAGCGACCATTTTCAATAATACTAGAGGCTAACACCTACGGATTTTAGACCAAGAAATGGTCTCCACCAGAAATCCAAGAATGTGATCTATGGCAAGGAAACATATGTGGGGTGAGGTGTATGAGCGTCTGGTCGATGATCAATGGCCACACAACCCCCATTTTTGTCGAAAATAGCCATGAACGACCATTTTCAATAATACCGAAGGCTAACACCTACGGATTTTTGACCAAGAAATGGTCTCCACCAGAAATCCAAGAATGTGATCTATGGCAAGGAAACATATGTGGGGTGAGGTGTATGAGCCTCTGGTCGACGATCAATGGCCACACAACCCTAATTTTTGTCGAAAATAGCCATGAACGACCATTTTCAATGACACTGAAGGCTAACACCTACGGATTTTTGACCAAGAAATGGTCTCCACCATAAATCCAAGAATGTGATCTATGGCAAGGAAACATATGTGTAGTGAGGTGTATGAGCCTCTGGTCGAAGATCAATGGCCACACAACCCCCATTTTTGTCGAAAATAGCCATGAATGACCATTTTCAAAAATACCAAAGGCTAACACGTACGGATTTTAGACCAAGAAATGGTCTCCACCAGAAATCCAAGAATGTGATCTATGGCAAGGAAACATATGTGGGGTGAGGTGTATGAGCCTCTGGTCGATGATCAATGGCCACACAACCCCCATTTTTGTCGAAAATAGCCATGAACGACTATTTTCAATAATATCGAAGGCTAACACCTACGGATTTTTGACCAAGAAATGGTCTCCACCAGAAATCCAAGAATGTGATCTACGACAAGGAAACATATGTGGGGTGAGGTGTATGAGCCTCTGGTCGACGATCAATGGCCACACAACCCCCATTTTGCCGAAAATAGCCATGAATGACCATTTTCAATAATACCGAAGGCTAACACGTACGAGTTTTTAACTAAGAAATGGTTTCCACCAGAAATCCAAGAATGTAATCTATGGCAAGGAAACATATGTGGGGTGAGGTTTATGAGCCTCTAGTCGATGATAAATGGCCACACAACCCCCATTTTTTATGAAAATAGCCATGAGCGACCTTGAAAATAGCCATGAGCGACCATTTTCAATAATACTAGAGGCTAACACCTACGGATTTTAGACCAAGAAATGGTCTCCACCAGAAATCCAAGAATGTGATCTATGGCAAGGAAACATATGTGGGGTGAGGTGTATGAGCGTCTGGTCGATGATCAATGGCCACACAACCCCCATTTTTGTCGAAAATAGCCATGAACGACCATTTTCAATAATACCGAAGGCTAACACCTACGGATTTTTGACCAAGAAATGGTCTCCACCAGAAATCCAAGAATGTGATCTATGGCAAGGAAACATATGTGGGGTGAGGTGTATGAGCCTCTGGTCGACGATCAATGGCCACACAACCCTAATTTTTGTCGAAAATAGCCATGAACGACCATTTTCAATGACACTGAAGGCTAACACCTACGGATTTTTGACCAAGAAATGGTCTCCACCATAAATCCAAGAATGTGATCTATGGAAAGGAAACATATGTGTAGTGAGGTGTATGAGCCTCTGGTCGAAGATCAATGGCCACACAACCCCCATTTTTGTCGAAAATAGCCATGAATGACCATTTTCAAAAATACCAAAGGCTAACACGTACGGATTTTTGACCAAGAAATGGTCTCCACCAGAAATCCAAGAATGTGATCTATGGCAAGGAAACATATGTGGGGTGAGGTGTACGATCCTCTGGTCGATGATCAATGGCCACACAACCCCCATTTTGCCGAAAATAGCCATGAACGACCATTTTCAATAATACCGAAGGCTAACACGTACGAGTTTTTAACCAAGAAATGGTCTCCACCAGAAATCCAAGAATGTGATCTATGGCAAGGAAACATATGTGGGGTGAGGTTTATGAGCCTCTAGTCGATGATAAATGGCCACACAACCCCCATTTTTTATGAAAATAGCCATGAGCGACCTTGAAAATAGCCATGAGCGACCATTTTCAATAATACTAGAGGCTAACACCTATGGATTTTAGACCAAGAAATGGTCTCCACCAGAAATCCAAGAATGTGATCTATGGCAAGGAAACATATGTGGGGTGAGGTGTATGAGCGTCTGGTCGATGATCAATGGCCACACAACCCCCATTTTTGTCGAAAATAGCCATGAACGACCATTTTCAATAATACCGAAGGCTAACACCTACGGATTTTTGACCAAGAAATGGTCTCCACCAGAAATCCAAGAATGTGATCTATGGCAAGGAAACATATGTGGGGTGAGGTGTATGAGCCTCTGGTCGACGATCAATGGCCACACAACCCTAATTTTTTGTCGAAAATAGCCATGAACGACCATTTTCAATGACACTGAAGGCTAACACCTACGGATTTTTGACCAAGAAATGGTCTCCACCATAAATCCAAGAATGTGATCTATGGCAAGGAAACATATGTGTAGTGAGGTGTATGAGCCTCTGGTCGAAGATCAATGGCCACACAACCCCCATTTTTGTCGAAAATAGCCATGAATGACCATTTTCAAAAATACCAAAGGCTAACACGTACGGATTTTAGACCAAGAAATGGTCTCCACCAGAAATCCAAGAATGTGATCTATGGCAAGGAAACATATGTGGGGTGAGGTGTATGAGCCTCTGGTCGATGATCAATGGCCACACAACCCCCATTTTTGTCGAAAATAGCCATGAACGACCATTTTCAATAATATCGAAGGCTAACACCTACGGATTTTTGACCAAGAAATGGTCTCCACCAGAAATCCAAGAATGTGATCTACGACAAGGAAACATATGTGGGGTGAGGTGTATGAGCCTCTGGTCGACGATCAATGGCCACACAACCCCCATTTTGCCGAAAATAGCCATGAATGACCATTTTCAATAATACCGAAGGCTAACACGTACGAGTTTTTAACCAAGAAATGGTTTCCACCAGAAATCCAAGAATGTAATCTATGGCAAGGAAACATATGTGGGGTGAGGTTTATGAGCCTCTAGTCGATGATAAATGGCCACACAACCCCCATTTTTTATGAAAATAGCCATGAGCGACCTTGAAAATAGCCATGAGCGACCATTTTCAATAATACTAGAGGCTAACACCTACGGATTTTAGACCAAGAAATGGTCTCCACCAGAAATCCAAGAATGTGATCTATGGCAAGGAAACATATGTGGGGTGAGGTGTATGAGCGTCTGGTCGATGATCAATGGCCACACAACCCCCATTTTTGTCGAAAATAGCCATGAACGACCATTTTCAATAATACCGAAGGCTAACACCTACGGATTTTTGACCAAGAAATGGTCTCCACCAGAAATCCAAGAATGTGATCTATGGCAAGGAAACATATGTGGGGTGAGGTGTATGAGCCTCTGGTCGACGATCAATGGCCACACAACCCTAATTTTTGTCGAAAATAGCCATGAACGACCATTTTCAATGACACTGAAGGCTAACACCTACGGATTTTTGACCAAGAAATGGTCTCCACCATAAATCCAAGAATGTGATCTATGGAAAGGAAACATATGTGTAGTGAGGTGTATGAGCCTCTGGTCGAAGATCAATGGCCACACAACCCCCATTTTTGTCGAAAATAGCCATGAATGACCATTTTCAAAAATACCAAAGGCTAACACGTACGGATTTTTGACC
The DNA here is from genome assembly GCA_029449295.1 of Zea luxurians. Taxonomy (NCBI): domain Eukaryota; kingdom Viridiplantae; phylum Streptophyta; class Magnoliopsida; order Poales; family Poaceae; genus Zea; species Zea luxurians. The sequence continues at coordinate 133,956 of JAOPSE010001365.1, forward strand.
AAGAAATGGTCTCCACCAGAAATCCAAGAATGTGATCTATGGCAAGGAAACATATGTGGGGTGAGGTGTACGATCCTCTGGTCGATGATCAATGGCCACACAACCCCCATTTTGCCGAAAATAGCCATGAACGACCATTTTCAATAATACCGAAGGCTAACACGTACGAGTTTTTAACCAAGAAATGGTCTCCACCAGAAATCCAAGAATGTGATCTATGGCAAGGAAACATATGTGGGGTGAGGTTTATGAGCCTCTAGTCGATGATAAATGGCCACACAACCCCCATTTTTTATGAAAATAGCCATGAGCGACCTTGAAAATAGCCATGAGCGACCATTTTCAATAATACTAGAGGCTAACACCTATGGATTTTAGACCAAGAAATGGTCTCCACCAGAAATCCAAGAATGTGATCTATGGCAAGGAAACATATGTGGGGTGAGGTGTATGAGCGTCTGGTCGATGATCAATGGCCACACAACCCCCATTTTTGTCGAAAATAGCCATGAACGACCATTTTCAATAATACCGAAGGCTAACACCTACGGATTTTTGACCAAGAAATGGTCTCCACCAGAAATCCAAGAATGTGATCTATGGCAAGGAAACATATGTGGGGTGAGGTGTATGAGCCTCTGGTCGACGATCAATGGCCACACAACCCTAATTTTTTGTCGAAAATAGCCATGAACGACCATTTTCAATGACACTGAAGGCTAACACCTACGGATTTTTGACCAAGAAATGGTCTCCACCATAAATCCAAGAATGTGATCTATGGCAAGGAAACATATGTGTAGTGAGGTGTATGAGCCTCTGGTCGAAGATCAATGGCCACACAACCCCCATTTTTGTCGAAAATAGCCATGAATGACCATTTTCAAAAATACCAAAGGCTAACACATTCGGATTTTTGCCCAAGAAATGGTCTCCACCAGAAATCCAAGAATGTGATCTATGGCAAGGAAACATATGTGGGGTGAGGTGTACGAGCCTCTGGTCGATGATCAATGGCCACAGAACCCCCATTTTGCCGAAAATAGCCATGAATGACCATTTTCAATAATACCGAAGGCTAACACGTACGAGTTTTTGACCAAGAAATGGTCTCCACCAAAAATCCAAGAATGTGATCTATGGCAAGGAAACATATGAGGGGTGAGATTTATGAGCCTCTAGTCGATGATAAATGGCCACACAACCCCCATTTTTTATGAAAATAGCCATGAGCGACCATTTTCAATAATATTAGAGGCTAAGACCTACGGATTTTTGACCAAGAAATGGTCTCCACCAGAAATCTAAGAATGTGATCTATGGCAAGGAAACATATGTGGGGTGAGGTGTATGAGCCTCTGGTCGATGATCAATGGCCACACAACCCACATTGTTGTCGAAAATAGCCATGAATGACCATTTACAATAATACCGAAGGCTAACACCTACGGATTTTTGACCAAGAAATGGTCTCCACCAGAAATCCAAGAATGTGATCTATGGCAAGGAAACATATGTGGGGTGAGGTGTATGAGCGTCTGGTCGATGATCAATGGCCACACAACCCCCATTTTTTATGAAAATAGCCATGAGCGACCATTTTCAATAATACTGAAGGCTAACACCTACGGATTTTTGACCAAGAAATGGTCTCCACCATAAATCCAAGAATGTGATCTATGGCAAGGAAACATATGTGGGGTGAGGTGTATGAGCCTCTGGTCGACGATCAATGGCCACACAACCCCCATTTTTGTCGAAAATAGCCATGAATGACCATTTACAATAATACCGAAGGCTAACACCTACGGATTTTTGACCAAGAAATGGTCTCCACCAGAAATCCAAGAATGTGATCTATGGCAAGGAAACATATGTGGGGTGAGGTGTATGAGCCTCTGGTCGATGATCAATGGCCACACAACCCCCATTTTTTATGAAAATAGCCATGAGCGACCATTTTCAATAATACCGAAGGCTAACACCTACGGATTTTTGACCAAGAAATGGTCTCCACCATAAATCCAAGAATGTGATCTATGGCAAGGAAACATATGTGGGGTGAGGTGTATGAGCCTCTGGTCGACGATCAATGGCCACACAACCCCCATTTTTGTCGAAAATAGCCATGAATGACCATTTACAATAATATCGAAGGCTAACACCTACGGATTTTTGACCAAGAAATGGTCTCCACCAGAAATCCAAGAATGTGATCTATGGCAAGGAAACATATGTGGGGTGAGGTGTATGAGCCTCTGGTCGATGATCAATGGCCACACAACCCCCATTTTTGTCGAAAATAGCCATGAACGACCATTTTCAATAATATCGAAGGCTAACACCTACGGATTTTTGACCAAGAAATGGTCGCCACCAGAAATCCAAGAATGTGATCTACGACAAGGAAACATATGTAGGGTGAGGTGTATGAGCCTCTGGTCGACGATCAATGGCCACACAACCCCCATTTTGCCGAAAATAGCCATGAATGACCATTTTCAATAATACCGAAGGCTAACACGTACGAGTTTTTAACCAAGAAATGGTTTCCACCAGAAATCCAAGAATGTAATCTATGGCAAGGAAACATATGTGGGGTGAGGTTTATGAGCCTTTAGTCGATGATAAATGGCCACACAACCCCCATTTTTATGAAAATAGCCATGAGCGACCTTGAAAATAGCCATGAGCGACCATTTTCAATAATACTAGAGGCTAACACCTACGGATTTTAGACCAAGAAATGGTCTCCACCAGAAATCCAAGAATGTGATCTATGGCAAGGAAACATATGTGGGGTGAGGTGTATGAGCGTCTGGTCGATGATCAATGGCCACACAACCCCCATTTTTGTCGAAAATAGCCATGAACGACCATTTTCAATAATACCGAAGGCTAACACCTACGGATTTTTGACCAAGAAATGGTCTCCACCAGAAATCCAAGAATGTGATCTATGGCAAGGAAACATATGTGGGGTGAGGTGTATGAGCCTCTGGTCGACGATCAATGGCCACACAACCCCCATTTTTGTCGAAAATAGCCATGAATGACCATTTACAATAATATCGAAGGCTAACACCTACGGATTTTTGACCAAGAAATGGTCTCCACCAGAAATCCAAGAATGTGATCTATGGCAAGGAAACATATGTGGGGTGAGGTGTATGAGCCTCTGGTCGATGATCAATGGCCACACAACCCCCATTTTTGTCGAAAATAGCCATGAACGACCATTTTCAATAATATCGAAGGCTAACACCTACGGATTTTTGACCAAGAAATGGTCTCCACCAGAAATCCAAGAATGTGATCTACGACAAGGAAACATATGTGGGGTGAGGTGTATGAGCCTCTGGTCGACGATCAATGGCCACACAACCCCCATTTTGCCGAAAATAGCCATGAATGACCATTTTCAATAATACTGAAGGCTAACACGTACGAGTTTTTAACCAAGAAATGGTTTCCACCAGAAATCCAAGAATGTAATCTATGGCAAGGAAACATATGTGGGGTGAGGTTTATGAGCCTCTAGTCGATGATAAATGGCCACACAACCCCCATTTTTTATGAAAATAGCCATGAGCGACCTTGAAAATAGCCATGAGCGACCATTTTCAATAATACTAGAGGCTAACACCTACGGATTTTAGACCAAGAAATGGTCTCCACCAGAAATCCAAGAATGTGATCTATGGCAAGGAAACATATGTGGGGTGAGGTGTATGAGCGTCTGGTCGATGATCAATGGCCACACAACCCCCATTTTTGTCGAAAATAGCCATGAACGACCATTTTCAATAATACCGAAGGCTAACACCTACGGATTTTTGACCAAGAAATGGTCTCCACCAGAAATCCAAGAATGTGATCTATGGCAAGGAAACATATGTGGGGTGAGGTGTACGAGCCTCTGGTCGATGATCAATGGCCACAGAACCCCCATTTTGCCGAAAATAGCCATGAATGACCATTTTCAATAATACCGAAGGCTAACACGTACGAGTTTTTGACCAAGAAATGGTCTCCACCAAAAATCCAAGAATGTGATCTATGGCAAGGAAACATATGAGGGGTGAGATTTATGAGCCTCTAGTCGATGATAAATGGCCACACAACCCCCATTTTTTATGAAAATAGCCATGAGCGACCATTTTCAATAATATTAGAGGCTAAGACCTACGGATTTTTGACCAAGAAATGGTCTCCACCAGAAATCTAAGAATGTGATCTATGGCAAGGAAACATATGTGGGGTGAGGTGTATGAGCCTCTGGTCGATGATCAATGGCCACACAACCCCCATTTTTGTCGAAAATAGCCATGAACGACCATTTTCAATAATATCGAAGGCTAACACCTACGGATTTTTGACCAAGAAATGGTCTCCACCAGAAATCCAAGAATGTGATCTATGGCAAGGAAACATATGTGGGGTGAGGTGTATGAGCCTCTGGTCGATGATCAATGGCCACACAACCCCCATTTTTGTCGAAAATGGCCATGAACGACCATTTTCAATAATATCGAAGGCTAACACCTACGGATTTTTGACCAAGAAATGGTCTCCACCAGAAATCCAAGAATGTGATCTACGACAAGGAAACATATGTGGGGTGAGGTGTATGAGCCTCTGGTCGACGATCAATGGCCACACAACCCCCATTTTGCCGAAAATAGCCATGAATGACCATTTTCAATAATACCGAAGGCTAACACGTACGAGTTTTTAACCAAGAAATGGTTTCCACCAGAAATCCAAGAATGTAATCTATGGCAAGGAAACATATGTGGGGTGAGGTGTACGAGCCTCTGGTCGATGATCAATGGCCACACAACCCCCATTTTGCCGAAAATAACCATGAACGACCATTTTCAATAATACCGAAGGCTAACACGTACGAGTTTTTGACCAAGAAATGGTCTCCACCAAAAATCCAAGAATGTGATCTACGACAAGGAAACATATGTGGGGTGAGGTGTATGAGCCTCTGGTCGACGATCAATGGCCATGAACGACCATTTTCAATAATATCGAAGGCTAACACCTACGGATTTTAGACCAAGAAATGGTCTCCACCAGAAATCCAAGAATGTGATCTACGACAAGGAAACATATGTTGGGTGAGGTGTATGAGCCTTGGTCGACGATCAATGGCCACACAACCCCCATTTTGCCGAAAATAGCCATGAATGACCATTTTCAATAATACCGAAGGCTAACACGTACGAGTTTTTAACCAAGAAATGCTTCCACCAGAAATCCAAGAATGTAATCTATGGCAAGGAAACATATGTGGGGTGAGGTTTATGAGCCTCTAGTTGATGATAAATGGCCACACAACCCCCATTTTTTATGAAAATAGCCATGAGCGACCTTGAAAATAGCCATGAGCGACCATTTTCAATAGTACTAGAGGCTAACACCTACGGATTTTAGACCAAGAAATGGTCTCCACCAGAAATCCAAGAATGTGATCTATGGCAAGGAAACATATGTGGGGTGAGGTGTATGAGCGTCTGGTCGATGATCAATGGACACACAACCCCCATTTTTGTCGAAAATAGCCATGAACGACCATTTTCAATAATACCGAAGGCTAACACCTACGGATTTTTGACCAAGAAATGGTCTCCACCAATAATCCAAGAATGTGATTTATGGCAAAGAAACATATGTGGGGTGAGGTGTATGAGCCTCTGGTCGACGATCAATGGCCACACAACCCTAATTTTTGTCGAAAATAGCCATGAACGACCATTTTCAATGACACTGAAGGCTAACACCTACGGATTTTTGACCAAGAAATGGTCTCCACCATAAATCCAAGAATGTGATCTATGGCAAGGAAACATATGTGTAGTGAGGTGTATGAGCCTCTGGTCGAAGATCAATGGCCACACAACCCCCATTTTTGTCGAAAATAGCCATGAATGACCATTTTCAAAAATACCAAAGGCTAACACGTACGGATTTTTGACCAAGAAATGGTCTCCACCAGAAATCCAAGAATGTGATCTATGTCAAGGAAACATATGTGGGGTGAGGTGTACGAGCCTCTGGTCGATGATCAATGGCCACACAACCCCCATTTTGCCGAAAATAGCCATGAACGACCATTTTCAATAATACCGAAGGCTAACACGTACGAGTTTTTAACCAAGAAATGGTCTCCACCAGAAATCCAAGAATGTGATCTATGGCAATGAAACATATGTGGGGTGAGGTTTATGAGCCTCTAGTCGATGATAAATGGCCACACAACCCCCATTTTTTATGAAAATAGCCATGAGCGACCTTGAAAATAGCCATGAGCGACCATTTTCAATAATACTAGAGGCTAACACCTACGGATTTTAGACCAAGAAATGGTCTCCACCAGAAATCCAAGAATGTGATCTATGGCAAGGAAACATATGTGGGGTGAGGTGTATGAGCGTCTGGTCGATGATCAATGGCCACACAACCCCCATTTTTGTCGAAAATAGCCATGAACGACCATTTTCAATAATACCTAAGGCTAACACCTACGGATTTTTGACCAAGAAATGGTCTCCACCAGAAATCCAAGAATGTGATCTATGGCAAGGAAACATATGTGGGGTGAGGTGTATGAGCCTCTGGTCGACGATCAATGGCCACACAACCCTAATTTTTGTCGAAAATAGCCATGAACGACCATTTTCAATGACACTGAAGGCTAACACCTACGGATTTTTGACCAAGAAATGGTCTCCACCATAAATCCAAGAATGTGATCTATGGCAAGGAAACATATGTGTAGTGAGGTGTATGAGCCTCTGGTCGAAGATCAATGGCCACACAACCCCCATTTTTGTCGAAAATAGCCATGAATGACCATTTTCAAAAATACCAAAGGCTAACACATTCAGATTTTTGCCCAAGAAATGGTCTCCACCAGAAATCCAAGAATGTGATCTATGGCAAGGAAACATATGTGGGGTGAGGTGTACGAGCCTCTGGTCGATGATCAATGGCCACAGAACCCCCATTTTGCCGAAAATAGCCATGAACGACCATTTTCAATAATACCGAAGGCTAACACGTACGAGTTTTTGACCAAGAAATGGTCTCCACCAAAAATCCAAGAATGTGATCTATGGCAAGGAAACATATGTGGGGTGAGATTTATGAGCCTCTAGTCGATGATAAATGGCCACACAACCCCCATTTTTTTATGAAAATAGCCATGAGCGACAATTTTCAATAATATTAGAGGCTAAGACCTACGGATTTTTGACCAAGAAATGGTCTCCACCAGAAATCCAAGAATGTGATCTATGGCAAGGAAACATATGTGGGGTGAGGTGTATGAGCCTCTGGTCGATGATCAATGGCCACACAACCCCCATTTTTGTCGAAAATAGCCATGAATGACCATTTACAATAATACCGAAGGCTAACACCTACGGATTTTTGACCAAGAAATGGTCTCCACCAGAAATCCAAGAATGTGATCTATGGCAAGGAAACATATGTGGGGTGAGGTGTATGAGCCTCTGGTCGATGATCAATGGCCACACAACTCCCATTTTTGTCGAAAATAGCCATGAACGACCATTTTCAATAATATCGAAGGCTAACACCTACGGATTTTTGACCAAGAAATGGTCTCCACCAGAAATCCAAGAATGTGATCTACGACAAGGAAACATATGTGGGGTGAGGTGTATGAGCCTCTGGTCGACGATCAATGGCCACACAACCCCCATTTTGCCGAAAATAGCCATGAATGACCATTTTCAATAATACCGAAGGCTAACACGTACGAGTTTTTAACCAAGAAATGGTTTCCACCAGAAATCCAAGAATGTAATCTATGGCAAGGAAACATATGTGGGGTGAGATTTATGAGCCTCTAGTCGATGATAAATGGCCACACAACCCCCATTTTTTATGAAAATAGCCATGAGCGACCTTGAAAATAGCCATGAGCGACCATTTTCAATAATATTAGAGGCTAAGACCTACGGATTTTTGACCAAGAAATGGTCTCCACCAGAAATCCAAGAATGTGATCTATGGCAAGGAAACATATGTGGGGTGAGGTGTATGAGCCTCTGGTCGATGATCAATGGCCACACAACCCCCATTTTTGTCGAAAATAGCCATGAATGACCATTTACAATAATACCGAAGGCTAACACCTACGGATTTTTGACCAAGAAATGGTCTCCACCAGAAATCCAAGAATGTGATCTATGGCAAGGAAACATATGTGGGGTGAGGTGTATGAGCCTCTGGTCGATAATCAATGGCCACACAACCCCCATTTTTGTCGAAAATAGCCATGAACGACCATTTTCAATAATATCGAAGGCTAACACCTATGGATTTTTGACCAAGAAATGGTCTCCACCAGAAATCCAAGAATGTGATCTACGACAAGGAAACATATGTGGGGTGAGGTGTATGAGCCTCTGGTCGACGATCAATGGCCACACAACCCCCATTTTGCCGAAAATAGCCATGAATGACCATTTTCAATAATACCGAAGGCTAACACGTACGAGTTTTTAACCAAGAAATGGTTTCCACCAGAAATCCAAGAATGTAATCTATGATAAGGAAACATATGTGGGGTGAGGTTTATGAGCCTCTAGTCGATGATAAATGGCCACACAACCCCCATTTTTTATGAAAATAGCCATGAGCGACCTTGAAAATAGCCATGAGCGACCATTTTCAATAATACTAGAGGCTAACACCTACGGATTTTAGACCAAGAAATGGTCTCCACCAGAAATCCAAGAATGTGATCTATGGCAAGGAAACATATGTGGGGTGAGGTGTATGAGCGTCTGGTCGATGATCAATGGCCACACAACCCCCATTTTTGTCAAAAATAGCCATGAACGACCATTTTCAATAATACCGAAGGCTAACACCTACGGAATTTTGACCAAGAAATGGTCTCCACCAGAAATCCAAGAATGTGATCTATGGCAAGGAAACATATGTGGGGTGAGGTGTATGAGCCTCTGGTCGACGATCAATGGCCACACAACCCCCATTTTTTATGAAAATAGCCATGAGCGACCTTGAAAATAGCCATGAGCGACCATTTTCAATAATACTAGAGGCTAACACCTACGGATTTTAGACCAAGAAATGGTCTCCACCAGAAATCCAAGAATGTGATCTATGGCAAGGAAACATATGTGGGGTGAGGTGTATGAGCGTCTGGTCGATGATCAATGGCCACACAACCCCCATTTTTGTCGAAAATAGCCATGAACGACCATTTTCAATAATACCTAAGGCTAACACCTACGGATTTTTGACCAAGAAATGGTCTCCACCAGAAATCCAAGAATGTGATCTATGGCAAGGAAACATATGTGGGGTGAGGTGTATGAGCCTCTGGTCGACGATCAATGGCCACACAACCCTAATTTTTGTCGAAAATAGCCATGAACGACCATTTTCAATGACACTGAAGGCTAACACCTACGGATTTTTGACCAAGAAATGGTCTCCACCATAAATCCAAGAATGTGATCTATGGCAAGGAAACATATGTGTAGTGAGGTGTATGAGCCTCTGGTCGAAGATCAATGGCCACACAACCCCCATTTTTGTCGAAAATAGCCATGAATGACCATTTTCAAAAATACCAAAGGCTAACACATTCAGATTTTTGCCCAAGAAATGGTCTCCACCAGAAATCCAAGAATGTGATCTATGGCAAGGAAACATATGTGGGGTGAGGTGTACGAGCCTCTGGTCGATGATCAATGGCCACAGAACCCCCATTTTGCCGAAAATAGCCATGAACGACCATTTTCAATAATACCGAAGGCTAACACGTACGAGTTTTTGACCAAGAAATGGTCTCCACCAAAAATCCAAGAATGTGATCTATGGCAAGGAAACATATGTGGGGTGAGATTTATGAGCCTCTAGTCGATGATAAATGGCCACACAACCCCCATTTTTTTATGAAAATAGCCATGAGCGACAATTTTCAATAATATTAGAGGCTAAGACCTACGGATTTTTGACCAAGAAATGGTCTCCACCAGAAATCCAAGAATGTGATCTATGGCAAGGAAACATATGTGGGGTGAGGTGTATGAGCCTCTGGTCGATGATCAATGGCCACACAACCCCCATTTTTGTCGAAAATAGCCATGAATGACCATTTACAATAATACCGAAGGCTAACACCTACGGATTTTTGACCAAGAAATGGTCTCCACCAGAAATCCAAGAATGTGATCTATGGCAAGGAAACATATGTGGGGTGAGGTGTATGAGCCTCTGGTCGATGATCAATGGCCACACAACTCCCATTTTTGTCGAAAATAGCCATGAACGACCATTTTCAATAATATCGAAGGCTAACACCTACGGATTTTTGACCAAGAAATGGTCTCCACCAGAAATCCAAGAATGTGATCTACGACAAGGAAACATATGTGGGGTGAGGTGTATGAGCCTCTGGTCGACGATCAATGGCCACACAACCCCCATTTTGCCGAAAATAGCCATGAATGGCCATTTTCAATAATACCGAAGGCTAACACGTACGAGTTTTTAACCAAGAAATGGTTTCCACCAGAAATCCAAGAATGTAATCTATGGCAAGGAAACATATGTGGGGTGAGATTTATGAGCCTCTAGTCGATGATAAATGGCCACACAACCCCCATTTTTTATGAAAATAGCCATGAGCGACCTTGAAAATAGCCATGAGCGACCATTTTCAATAATATTAGAGGCTAAGACCTACGGATTTTTGACCAAGAAATGGTCTCCACCAGAAATCCAAGAATGTGATCTATGGCAAGGAAACATATGTGGGGTGAGGTGTATGAGCCTCTGGTCGATGATCAATGGCCACACAACCCCCATTTTTGTCGAAAATAGCCATGAATGACCATTTACAATAATACCGAAGGCTAACACCTACGGATTTTTGACCAAGAAATGGTCTCCACCAGAAATCCAAGAATGTGATCTATGGCAAGGAAACATATGTGGGGTGAGGTGTATGAGCCTCTGGTCGATAATCAATGGCCACACAACCCCCATTTTTGTCGAAAATAGCCATGAACGACCATTTTCAATAATATCGAAGGCTAACACCTATGGATTTTTGACCAAGAAATGGTCTCCACCAGAAATCCAAGAATGTGATCTACGACAAGGAAACATATGTGGGGTGAGGTGTATGAGCCTCTGGTCGACGATCAATGGCCACACAACCCCCATTTTGCCGAAAATAGCCATGAATGACCATTTTCAATAATACCGAAGGCTAACACGTACGAGTTTTTAACCAAGAAATGGTTTCCACCAGAAATCCAAGAATGTAATCTATGATAAGGAAACATATGTGGGGTGAGGTTTATGAGCCTCTAGTCGATGATAAATGGCCACACAACCCCCATTTTTATGAAAATAGCCATGAGCGACCTTGAAAATAGCCATGAGCGACCATTTTCAATAATACTAGAGGCTAACACCTACGGATTTTAGACCAAGAAATGGTCTCCACCAGAAATCCAAGAATGTGATCTATGGCAAGGAAACATATGTGGGGTGAGGTGTATGAGCGTCTGGTCGATGATCAATGGCCACACAACCCCCATTTTTGTCAAAAATAGCCATGAACGACCATTTTCAATAATACCGAAGGCTAACACCTACGGAATTTTGACCAAGAAATGGTCTCCACCAGAAATCCAAGAATGTGATCTATGGCAAGGAAACATATGTGGGGTGAGGTGTATGAGCCTCTGGTCGACGATCAATGGCCACACAACCCCCATTTTTTATGAAAATAGCCATGAGCGACCTTGAAAATAGCCATGAGCGACCATTTTCAATAATACTAGAGGCTAACACCTACGGATTTTAGACCAAGAAATGGTCTCCACCAGAAATCCAAGAATGTGATCTATGGCAAGGAAACATATGTGGGGTGAGGTGTATGAGCGTCTGGTCGATGATCAATGGCCACACAACCCCCATTTTTGTCGAAAATAGCCATGAACGACCATTTTCAATAATACCTAAGGCTAACACCTACGGATTTTTGACCAAGAAATGGTCTCCACCAGAAATCCAAGAATGTGATCTATGGCAAGGAAACATATGTGGGGTGAGGTGTATGAGCCTCTGGTCGACGATCAATGGCCACACAACCCTAATTTTTGTCGAAAATAGCCATGAACGACCATTTTCAATGACACTGAAGGCTAACACCTACGGATTTTTGACCAAGAAATGGTCTCCACCATAAATCCAAGAATGTGATCTATGGCAAGGAAACATATGTGTAGTGAGGTGTATGAGCCTCTGGTCGAAGATCAATGGCCACACAACCCCCATTTTTGTCGAAAATAGCCATGAATGACCATTTTCAAAAATACCAAAGGCTAACACATTCAGATTTTTGCCCAAGAAATGGTCTCCACCAGAAATCCAAGAATGTGATCTATGGCAAGGAAACATATGTGGGGTGAGGTGTACGAGCCTCTGGTCGATGATCAATGGCCACAGAACCCCCATTTTGCCGAAAATAGCCATGAACGACCATTTTCAATAATACCGAAGGCTAACACGTACGAGTTTTTGACCAAGAAATGGTCTCCACCAAAAATCCAAGAATGTGATCTATGGCAAGGAAACATATGTGGGGTGAGATTTATGAGCCTCTAGTCGATGATAAATGGCCACACAACCCCCATTTTTTTATGAAAATAGCCATGAGCGACAATTTTCAATAATATTAGAGGCTAAGACCTACGGATTTTTGACCAAGAAATGGTCTCCACCAGAAATCCAAGAATGTGATCTATGGCAAGGAAACATATGTGGGGTGAGGTGTATGAGCCTCTGGTCGATGATCAATGGCCACACAACCCCCATTTTTGTCGAAAATAGCCATGAATGACCATTTACAATAATACCGAAGGCTAACACCTACGGATTTTTGACCAAGAAATGGTCTCCACCAGAAATCCAAGAATGTGATCTATGGCAAGGAAACATATGTGGGGTGAGGTGTATGAGCCTCTGGTCGATGATCAATGGCCACACAACTCCCATTTTTGTCGAAAATAGCCATGAACGACCATTTTCAATAATATCGAAGGCTAACACCTACGGATTTTTGACCAAGAAATGGTCTCCACCAGAAATCCAAGAATGTGATCTACGACAAGGAAACATATGTGGGGTGAGGTGTATGAGCCTCTGGTCGACGATCAATGGCCACACAACCCCCATTTTGCCGAAAATAGCCATGAATGACCATTTTCAATAATACCGAAGGCTAACACGTACGAGTTTTTAACCAAGAAATGGTTTCCACCAGAAATCCAAGAATGTAATCTATGGCAAGGAAACATATGTGGGGTGAGATTTATGAGCCTCTAGTCGATGATAAATGGCCACACAACCCCCATTTTTTATGAAAATAGCCATGAGCGACCTTGAAAATAGCCATGAGCGACCATTTTCAATAATATTAGAGGCTAAGACCTACGGATTTTTGACCAAGAAATGGTCTCCACCAGAAATCCAAGAATGTGATCTATGGCAAGGAAACATATGTGGGGTGAGGTGTATGAGCCTCTGGTCGATGATCAATGGCCACACAACCCCCATTTTTGTCGAAAATAGCCATGAATGACCATTTACAATAATACCGAAGGCTAACACCTACGGATTTTTGACCAAGAAATGGTCTCCACCAGAAATCCAAGAATGTGATCTATGGCAAGGAAACATATGTGGGGTGAGGTGTATGAGCCTCTGGTCGATAATCAATGGCCACACAACCCCCATTTTTGTCGAAAATAGCCATGAACGACCATTTTCAATAATATCGAAGGCTAACACCTATGGATTTTTGACCAAGAAATGGTCTCCACCAGAAATCCAAGAATGTGATCTACGACAAGGAAACATATGTGGGGTGAGGTGTATGAGCCTCTGGTCGACGATCAATGGCCACACAACCCCCATTTTGCCGAAAATAGCCATGAATGACCATTTTCAATAATACCGAAGGCTAACACGTACGAGTTTTTAACCAAGAAATGGTTTCCACCAGAAATCCAAGAATGTAATCTATGATAAG